>LPNX010165674.1:142406-168048 GCA_001517045.1 Pseudotsuga menziesii
ACGAGATAGAATTATAACTCTAATCTACCAATACAGTAATTATATCTAAAGCACAAATTATAAACATTTTCATATGAAATCCAAGATAAAAACCAGCAAAGACCTTTCAAGGTCTATATATTTAAATACACGCTAACTACTAAATTATTTCCATTAAAATAACTTCATCATAAGCAAATAAATAAAGTAAGAATTGCGACCATTCATTGGTCTAAAATCAAGCAACTTTTCCTAATTAAAATCCACAACCATAATATTATAAATCTACATAATCAAGTTGTATGCCATAAATCAAATAGTCCCATGTAATATTGCTCACAATCATCGTATAATAATTAAACCAAAAGCATTACAATATAAATAATTAAAAACATTTAATTACATTAAGGTCCCAAGAACAAATCCTGTAGATGAGCTTTGCCATTTTCACTTACATAATCTACGGCAAACATTAATACACAAGAACCAAATTAAATTAACATCATCATAATATTTTACATAGTCCAAGTAAATATACAAGCAATAACCAAGATTCAAATCCTGTAGTGTTGTTCTACATCTATCAAGGCTATGCTATACACAGAGTGTATGCGGGCTATAATAACAAGATAAAATATGCTACAACAAGGTCGTGAGACCATCTTCTCTACCCTTATGCTTTAAGCATGCCCTTGACCACATTAAATAAATACACAGTCCCCTAAATCAAACACCATTACATAACATGACTCAGGATCGAATCCTGAAGGGTCTTATTTATTTTACATGGTCACGACCTTCACAATTAAATGCACAGTCATGAAAATCATTACAAAAGGGTCATAATACCTTTCACTAATCTATACGATGTGTTCCATGACCATGGCCATCGAAATTAAAACCGCTAATTATCTAACCATGTTAATAAAGAAAGCTACATCAACCTTGTCAACAAATGGTTTACACCCATGGTGTAACTATAATTCAACATTACACATTTAAAAAAAAAATACTAAATCCTCTACGATGTTGTAGCTTCCATGTAAAAGCACTCATGCCATTTATGGAATGGCCTTAAGCCATTCACTGTCACTATTGTTCCATTGATACAACTAATAACAAATAATGAAGGTAACAATACATAGACTAATCATGAAGGAAAATTCCACATACAACACATGATTAATAAACAAATATCGCAGCATAGATTTATACATAGTGTTGTGTAATAACCATTTCTAGAAATGTAAACCCAATATCTATTCAAAACTTGGTGAGTTACCACATTAACATAATTTACATAGTCGTGTCAAGGGCCATGGAACCATTGCAAGCAATGGTGTTTCCCAGGCTTAAGTCTCAAATCAAATCACTTTTTACATAAAGACAACACATAATCTATTAAAGGTCCTAAGGCCTCATTCACTTCTAACAACACCATTATTTACAAACCCAAATATTTGCAGAACCAAGCCCAGAATCCAAATCGAAACCCCATAGTAAAAAATCAATCAGCGACGTGATGCAATTCAGACCCACCCATAAATCCAAGAGGTTATAAGGGTAAGCTTTTGTAATAGGATTACCATGGACATTATGGTATCACCCATGAACTAGCTGCAAAGTCGTGAGCCAGACTGCTCCTTGATAACCCTGTCACCTGCAACCACCAAGCAAATGAAGGATGAGAAGTATGAAAGGCAAGCTAAGAAAAAAACAAACCACAATGCTGCTAAAACTCAATAAATCCTTACCATTGCCAACCTAGAGGCCACCACCATCCATTGTGCAGAGTCGAGACCAAACCAACGACAAGCCAAGAAAAATGACCAAGTCTTTCGTGGAGCCAAGCCGTAAGCTTGGGCTTCCCCAAACCCCAAGACGCATTAATGGCACCATCCTCATGTCCACTATCATCCCAAAACCCACATCGCTATAGTTTGAAATTGACTCAATATCAATGGTCTCTTTCCCATGTAAAGGATTAAATCCCATTATGTAACGCTCAAACCATATGATATATTCGCCAACCCAAATCTTATTACAAAGTATAATATTATATACAATGTATACCATAGGCTTAAATACTTAAACCTTTGCTTATTATTTTTCCTAATCATTAAGCTTAGAACCATGGCATATGAAATATGCCATGGTGAACTTGTTAACTATAAGTCAATATTTGGTATTTTAGCCAAAGTTTATAACTTGCCAAGATTAAATAAAAGATGTAATACTACTTAAAAAAAAACATGAATTACTAATAGATTAAGATAGGAACAGGGGATCCGTAATTTCATAACGAATAGTATGCATCACATAGATAATCAAACTAGGTGTTTAAATGATAAACATAGTAATTACCTCGTTATCAAGATGAGTCTGTAAGAAACCATAAAAAAAACTAGTAGGTGTTTTTAATGATCAAAACATTCAACACTCCTTAAGAAAGTCTCTGTCTCTAAGTATAATCTGCATATAATGAAAGAGTGCCTTAGTTCAAACTGAACTAAGTAAGCCCGCTAGACAAGTAGAAACTTTACCTCTTAGTTAGTCACATGGGAGAACTAGTTCCACCACTCCACCCACTTTAGTTCTAGAAACAAAGTTAAGTTAGAACCATATAAATAATAGGTAAGACTATGCAGAAATGAACGAAGCATATACTCAAGTAACAGCACATACACAATAATGTATAACCATAAGAATAATTTAGTAAACGACATTATGACATCGTAAGTAAAATACAGTAATATTAATAACTGAAAGTAATATGATAGAACATAAGAACAGCTTATGACCAATCAATGGTACATTCGATGTACGTTATATTCCGCAAGTTCAATAATGTTCCGCATAGATAATTTTTACTAGCCTAATAATTTTTTTTTTCAATTTTTGGTGACATTACAAATTGTATTAGAGTGAGATTTCAATACTAAGAGACCTATGGGTGCACCAAGAATTCACTGCAAAGAAAATAAAGTATGTTATTAAATTTTGTTACCAACATAAATTTTTCTGTCATTAATTTTTTTGCAAATTACAGGAATTTTTATGGAATAGTTCAGATTATGAATACTGAGGAAGATAACAGACGGCTAGGAAAGATGAACACCCCCACCCCAGAAGTAGATCTAGTGGTGAAATTAAATTCTAATATTTTGAAGATGATACACATTCCTCTAGCTCAATAGCAAAGTTTTAGAGAATATAGTATGAACGAAAGAAAGGAACAACAAGATATTAATGAAGCATTACTAAGAAATATGATGAGAGGAATCCCACAAGAAAATCCTACTCAGTCCACAAACAAATCCAAAAGAGAACCTTGCCATAAATGGGAAAGAAGCCCAAGAGAAGAAGAAAATGAGGAATGTATCCCTGAAACACTGAAAGGAGATCATCACTATCCTTCCAGTGATGGCTCTCTTTCTCCTCGCAAAAAGAAACAAAAAAGCGATGAAATTCTTTAGGGGGAATTTATAAAAATAAGAGTGCGGACCTATGAAGGTGAAGTAAATACTGGGGAGAAAGATGAAGAGTGGTTGTTGGGTATGAGAAAATGTTTCCAAGTTCATAACTACTCAAGTGAGATGAAGGCTTGGCTTTCCATCTATAATTTAAATGGTAAGGAAGCAAGATGGTGGGGGGATTTGAAACATGCCAAGAAAGATGAGTTACGAGAAATACGCTAGGATAAATTTTGAAAAATATTCCAAGAAAAGTATATGTTAGAAAGGTTCTTTAACCGAAAGGTGAAAGAGTTCCATGAATTACATATGGGGTCCATGAGTATGGACACTTTTATTAATAGATTTCTAAATATATTACATTATGTACCATACATTAAGGATAAAAAGGTAAATGTCCAACAGTTTTAGGATGTCTTCCTCCCAACTTTAGAGAGAGGATTGAATTCGACATGCCAAAAATTTGGATACCATGCTGCACAAGGCCAGACTCTACTATGAGCATGGGTAGCTACAACAAGAGAAGATGAACCAAAACATAGACAAGTGTAAGAAATTTTTTGATAACCAAAAACCTAGTTTTAACCCACATCCATACAGAAAGAATAATAACAACTTTCCAGCAAACAATAACTTCAATAAATCTAGTACGAAGCCTTATGTACTAGCTCCTAATGTTAACAAGCTAGTAGCAAGTGGAGTCAATACTACTCCGCTACAGATCAAGTGTTGGAAATGCAATGGACCTCATTATGCCCGAGATTGTAAGAACAATACCAATGGAATATTGTAAAACTTACAAGAGGAACCAGCCGTCGAGGACATAGCGGAAACACTGCGGATTTATGCAGCATTGGATGGCTGACAGGCAGACCATCAAGCTACAATGGTTGAGATAGAAGGTAAGATCTTGAACACTTCTATTTCAATACTTATTCATCTCAGTTCTTGTCGGAGCTATGTTTATCCTAATATTGTTAATGTATGCAAAATAGGAAAATTAAAGCATGATAAACTTTGGATGGTATAGTTAGACATAGGTAAGAAACAAAAAGTTTCAAAAATAGTTAAATATTGCAAGGTAAACCTGGATGGTTTTCCTATGAAAGTAAACCTAAAAATCCTACCCTTAGGATTGTACGATATACTTATTGGCATGGAATAGTTGGAACAACACCATGTCATGCTCGATTACTTACAAAAGTCAATATTGTGTATTGATAGCCAAGGGAACCAAGTGAAGGTTCAGGGAATTCCAAAGAAAGTTTCTGTAAGGAAAATATCTGCCTTATAAGCAAAGAAATGCGTTAGGAAAGCCTGCAAGTTGTTTGTAGTAAACATATGAGACCTAGAGTCTGAAAGAGAACAACACACAAGATTTCCCCGTTCTTGAAGAATTTAAGGATGTATTTCCCAAGGAAATGCTAGGATTACCTTTGAAACGAGACCTAAAATTTTCCATCGAACTAACCCTAGGATTAGTTTCAGCTTCCAAAGCACCTTACCGCATGAGTGCACCTGAGTTGGTGGAACTCAAACTGCAGTTGTAGGAGTTGATAGAGAAATTATATATCCGACCCAGTGTGTCTCCTTGGGGAGCACCGATACTATTCATAAATAAGAAGGATAGTATGATGCGGATGTGCATCGATTACCATCAGTTGAACAAAATTACTATCAAGAACCAATACCCACTCCCTCGGATCGATGACTTGTTCAATCAGGTGAGAGGAGCCAAAATATTTTCATAGATTGATCTCCAATCTAGGTACCATTAGGTACGGATTTACGATGAGGAAATTCACAAAAATTCCTTTTGTATGAGGTACGGGCACTATGAGTTTGTAGTGATGTCATTCGGGTTGACCAATGCACCCACAAACTTTATGTGTATGATGAAAAACATATTCAGTAAGTATTTAGATAATTTTGTCTTGGTACTTATAGATGACATCTTGGTTTATTCGAAGAATAAGGAGGAGCAGGAAGAGCACCTTCACATAGTACTATGAGTGTTACGAGAACACCATCTTTATGCTAATTTTAGTAAATGTGATTTATACAAACCACACATACATTAATTAGGTCACATTATCTCCGAGATAGGGATAGATGTGGACCCAGAAAAGATTAAAGCCATAAAGGATTGGCCTACCCCTACTAGTGTCACTGACATTAGGTATTTTTTTGGATTAGTCAGATATTATCAAAATTTCATTAAGAACTTATCGACAATCTCTTGCTCCATGACCTCTTTGCAAAAGAAATAAAATAAGTTCTTATGGACTTCCAAGTGCGAAGAAATTTTTCAAAATCTTAAGCAGGTTTTGATGACCATGCACTGATACTACAAATTGTAGATCCTAATAGGGATTTTGTTGTTTTCACGGAGGTAAGCAAGGAAGGAATTGGAGGATTCCTCTTACACGATGAGCATGCGATCTGTTATGGATCATGGAAGTTAAAATAGCATGAGATGAACTACCCTACGCACAATCTTGAGTTAGCCACCATCATCCACGCGTTGAAAATGTGGAGGAAATACCTCATGGGAAGGAAGTTCCTTCTGAATACAGACAATATGAGTCTAAAATACTTATTTGATCAACTGTATATGAATGCAAGGAAATCTAGGTGGTTGGCTTTCCTTAGTGAATACCATTTCGAACTAAAACAGATTATGGGAAAAGAGAACAAGGTTGTCGATGCTCTCAGCTGATGAACTCGTATGATATATGAGGTGACTTTGAGTCAAACCGATGTAGATTTGAATGAGAGGATTAAAATGGAAAACATAGTTGACCCTTTCTATGTATAAATACTTAAGAAAGTCCAAGAGGATAGGTTGTTTCAACAACAAAAAGAGTACAAGGTAGACAAATCTAGACTGTTATGGTCCAAGGATGGATTGTACGTTCCATAAGGATGGGACATTCGATCCATCATCCTCATGAAATTTCATCAGGAACCCTACTAAGGGCACCTGAGATATCAAAAGATGATATACTCCATCAATAAAAACTTTTTTTGGCTTAAGTTATAGTCCGACATTGTGATGTTTATTGTGAAATGTCAGCTAGTCAAAGCTAAGCATCAACATCAACATTCTGAAATGGAAGTGAGAGGTCATTAGTATGGATTTTATCACCGATATACCGAAAAGTAAGAAGCAAAATGATTCTATTTTTGTAGTCATTGACAAGTTGTCAAAAGAAACACACTTGATTCTTGTGAAGTCAACCTACAAGGAAGTGAACATTTCTGATATCTTCTTGAAGGAGATATTTAGATTCCATGGGATACCCAAGGAAATCATCTCAAGTCAAGATGTTAATCCTACATGAAAATTTTCATGATATTTATTCTCCATATTAGAGAAACAATTGAAATTTAGCACTGTGTATCACCCACAAACAAACGAGAAGATAGAAAGAGTAAACTAGATTTTTTAGGACATGCTTCGAATATATGTCATGAACAACCCCACTAAGTGGGAAGACTACCTACATATTTTAGAGTTTGCATATAACAATGGTTATTGGATTTCTACCAAGATGAGTCCCTTTGAGGTACTCTAAGGATGAAATTGTAGAACACCAGTTACCTGAGATAGCCCTGTCGATCGGCTCATGTTAGGGCCTGATTTATTAATGGACTTGGAACAGCTGGTTACCAAGGTCTAGGTGAACCTTAAAGAAGCCCAAGGCTGCAAGAAAAGTTATGCGGATTGAAAAATAAAATATAAATAATTTCAAATAGGCAATCATGTCTACTTGAAAGTAAAAGAAAAATGAAGCTCGTTGAGCTTGGGTAGGTGTGGTAAGATAACACCTAGATTCTGTGGACCTTTTGAAATGTTGGCTAAGAAAGGGCCAGTGTCATATGAGCTAGCGTTACTTGTGCATGTAAGATTCCATAATGTATTCCATGCATCCTTGTTAAAGAAATATGTTTATGATACTAAACATGTAGTTGATTGGTCCTTATTATAGGTCGAACCTGAAGGGGAGTTTTCCCTTGATCCTATTCATATATTGGACAAGAGAGAGGTGCATCTAAGGAAGCACACCATAGTCTATTCGAAAGTGCAATGGAAGAAATTTGAGGCCGATGAGGCTACTTGGGAGAATGATGCCACCATGAGAAAGGCTTACCCCACCTTATTTCATGATGTCATTCTGAATCACTAGAAAACCAGGGATGGTGTTTTTCTAAGAGGGGAGGAATGTAATATCTTAAATTTTGGACCTAAAACTTATAGGCATGAGCCTATTGATTATGATGTTGTGTTGATAGTTTATTTTGATATATTGGGTCGAGGACCCCACTTCATATGAACATGATGATTTTTTTTATATATTGGGAATAAGCCATTTATTAATTATGTATATATGCTTGCTTGTGTTAGGTGTGGACCCTGAAGCACATGATTGATGGGATGTTTTGTGTTTAGTGAGGCTCTGGAGCACATGGGTAATTAGTATTTTGTGTTGAGCAAGAAGCTTTGGAGCAGATGAGTACTTACAATTGTGTTGAGCAAGAAGCTCTGAAACACATGAAAAGATAATTGGAAGTGTTGGGCATAAGCCTTGGAGCCTTCCATGTTGATTTTGAGCATAAGCTATGAAGCATCGGATCCTTGGCCATTGTATCTCTAGGTGTATCATACAAGTACATCCTAGCATTAGTGTTGAGCAAAGAGCTCTAGAATTGCACTAAGTTTGTAACTACCTATCAAGTGTTGAGTATGGGCCATGGTAAGTGCTAGGGGTTACTTAAAAGAATTTAATAACTTCTGAGTGAAAACAAATCAAGAAAAATATTGATCTCATTAGACTTATTTATAAGTGATTAAATGAAATTTTGAATTTCTATATTGTCATCAAGTATTGAAGAACTACCATGTTATATGAGGGAATCCAACATGCAAGGATGTTTAGAGTTTCCTAGCTTAGTAGACCTAACCATCTACCTATTTTTTACCTTAATGAATAAGTGTCATTAATTCTACGGATCATGGTATATGATGCCCAAAGACAAATGTTAACAAATGTTATATTATTATGTATTTTATACATGGTATCTATAAAGAATAAATATAATAATAATATTAATGATGAAAGAAAGAAAGGAAAGATCCATCCATTAGTATTTCTTATTAAAAGATAATAAATAGTTCACTGACCTACAAAAGTCTAATTGGGAACTAGTTGAAAATTCTTAAGTTAAAATATTAAAAATTACCCACATTAACTAAAAATGGTTAAATCAAGAAATCAAGGTTTCTTGATTTATCTATCCCTTTGATTGAAAAGTCTGTCTATAAAGACTCAATCCAAGGAAAGGCTTCGGGTTCTTTTCTATCTTGTGGGAGTCATTATTCTTCTTGTTTTTCTGTCAAGAGAATTCTTGAAGAACAATTTCCTAGAAGGAAAAGGAGAACTAATCTAGACCTGATATACCAGACAAGAAACCCTACCTTAGGATCTCTAAGCTACTTGCATCTTGGAGTCCAGCTCGTTGGGATCCAGATTGAAACAAGGAATGGTTCTGGGTCATGGTTGGGTGGAACGTGGTAGTTCCAAGTGATTTGGTCATCTAACATAGAGGTAAAATATGCATATGAATTGTTAATGTTGGTTATTTGAGTGTGCATGTTCAGCCATTAAAGAAGCTTCAGATTTCAGGTATGAGATCCTAGGATACCTATTCTATTTTTCCATAATAAATGCAGGCTGATTTGGGTAAGTATTTACATTACATGTTCTAACCCTATATGTTTGGTTTATGTTCAAATATTCTACTTTTTACATTTTAAGTTATAACCCTACGATGTACTTTACTTATTATGTTAGATTTATCCATGGTTTATTTGTTTAGATTACTTCTGCAATTTAATTCCTGTATAAATGTTTATCAAGGGTTCACACCTTAGTTTTATTTCCTGTATTATAATTACTATTGAACTCTGTTAATTACAAACTACGTTTTAATTCAGATCTTTTACCTATTAGTTCTTTTGGCCTTTATAACTCTACTCCCATATTCCATTTGTCAGCAGAGGCATGTTTTAGATTTACATAGACTAGTTCAGAAGTAAGTTATATATATATATATATATNCCAATACAATAATTATATCTAAAGCACAAATTATAAACATTTCCATATTAAATCTAAGATAAAAACCATCGAAGACTGTTCAAGGTCTATATATTTAAATACATGCTAACTACTAAACCATTTCCATTAAAATAACTTTATTAGAAGAAAATAAACAAAGTAAGAATTGTGACCATTCATTGGTTTAAAATCAAGTTCATTTTCCTAATTAAAATCCACAACCATAATATTCTAAATGTACATAATCAAATTGTATGCCATAAATCAAGTAGTCCCATCTAATATTGTTCACAACCATCATATAATAATTATACAGAAAGCATTACAATATAAACAATTAAAAACATGTAATTACATTAAGGTCACAGGAACGGATCCTGTAGATGACCTTTTTCCATTTTCGCTTACATAATATATGAAAAACATTAATACACATGAACCAAATTAAATTAACATCATCATAATATTTTACACAGTCCAAGTAAGTATAAAAGCAACAACCAGGATTTAAATCATGTAGTGTCATTCAACATCTATCAAGGCCACGCTATACACAGAGTGTATGCGGACTATAATAACAAGATGAAATAGACTACAACAAGGTCATGAGACCCTCATATCTACCCCTACACTGTAAGAATGGCCTCGGCCACATTAAATAAATACGCAGTCCCCTAAATCAAACCCCATTACAAAACACGACTCAAGATCGAATCCTGAAGGGTGTTATTTCTTTTACATGGCCACGTCATTCACCATTAAATACACAGTCATAGAAATCAGTACATAGAGGTCGTAAGACCTTTTACTAATATATACGTTGTATTCCATGACCACGTATGTCGAAATTAAAACCCCTAATTATCTAACCCTATCAATAACAAAATCTAAAGTAGCCCTATCAACAAAGGGTATACACCCACGATGTAACTATAATTCCACATTACACATTAAAAACGAAATCCTAAATCCTAAATTCTCTATGATGTTGTAGCTTCCATGGAAGAGTTCTCATGCCATTCACGGCATGGCCTCAAGCCATTCATTGTCACTATTGTTCCATTCATATAGCTAATAACAAATAGTGAAGGTAATAGTACGCAGACTAATCGTAAAGGTGAATGCCACATACAACACATGATTAATAAACAAATATCGTAGCATAGATTTATACATAGTCTGGTTTAATAGCCATTGCCAAAAATGTAAATGTAGTATGCATTCAAAACTTGGTGAGTTACCACATTAACATAATTTACAAAGATGTACCAAGGGCCCTCACACCATTGCAAGAAATGGTGCTTCATAGGCTTATGTAACAAATCAAATCACATTTTACATAAAGATAATGCAGAATTTGTTAAAGTTCCCAAGGCCCCATTCACTGCTAACATCACCATTATTTACAAACCCAAATATTTGCAGAACCTAGGCCCGAAGGAAAACTGAAAACCCAATAGTAAAAAACCAATCACTGACATGATGCAAGTCAGACCCACCCATAAATCCGAGAGGTTACAAGGGTAAGCTTGTGTAACAATATTACCATGCCCATTATTGTCTCACCCATGAACTGGTTGTGAATCCTTGAGCAATGTTGCTCCTTGATAACCATGTCACCTGCAACCACTCAAAAAACAAAGGATAAGAAGTATAAAATCCAAGCTAAGCAAAAGAACAAACCACAATGCTACTAAAAATCAATGAATCCTTCCCTCTGTCAACCTAGATGTCGCCTCCATCTACTGCACAGAGCCGAGCCCAAACCAATGACAAGCCAAGTAAAATGACCAAGTATTTCATGGAGCCAATCCCTAAGCTTAGGCTGCCCCAAACCCCAAGAGGCATTAATGGCGTACTCCTAGTGTCCACTATCATCCCAAAACCCACATCTCTATAGTTTGAAATCGATTCATTATCAATGGTCTCTTTCCCATGCAAAGTCTCAAACCCCATTATGTAACGTTCAAACCATATGATATATTCACCACCCCAAATCTTATTACAAGGTATAATAGTATATACAACGTATACCATAGGCTGAAATCCTTAAACATTTTCTTATTCTTTTCCCTAAGCATTAATCTTAGAACCATGGCATATGAAATATGCCATGGTGAACTTGTTAACTACAAGTCTAGATTTTTTCTTTTAGACAAAGTTTATAACCTGCCAAGATTAACTAAAAGATGTAATAGTAATTTAAAAAAAAAACATGAATTACAAATAGATTAAGATAGGAACATGGGATCCATAATTTCATATTGAATAGTAGGCGGCATATAGATAATCTAAATAGGTGTTTAAATGATAAACATAGTAATTAGCTCGTTATCAAGTTGAGTTTGTAAGAACCATAAAAACAACTAGTAGGTGTTTTTAATGATCACAACGTTCAACACTCCTTAAACAAGTCTTCGTCGCTAAGTATAATCTGCATAGAATCAAAGAGTGCCTTAGTTCAAACTGAAGTAATTAAGCCTGCTAGACAAGTATAAACTTTACCTCTCAGTTAATCCATGGGAGAACCAGTCCAGCCGCTCCACCCACTTTAGTTCCAGAAGCAAAGTTAAGTTAGAACCATATAAACAACAAGTAAGACTATGCAGAAATGAAAGAAGCATATAATCAAGCAACGACACATACACAATAATGTATAACCATAAGAATAATGAAGTAAAAAACATTATGACATCGTAAGTAAAATACAGTAGTATTCATAACTTAAAATAAGATTATAAAGCGTAAGAACAACTTACGACCAATTAGTGGTACATTCAGTGTACGTTATATTCTGCAAGTTCAATAATGTTCTGCATAGGTAGTTTTTACTAGTCTAATAATTTTTTTTAAGTTTCAATTTTTGTGGGAATTACACTTTCACAAGGTGAAACTCTCTCTCCTCTCCCTCTGGTAGGAATTTATGGTTTCTGTCAAAGTTGGAATTTTCAAGATGTGATTGCATGGAAATTTTTACCTCCCTAGATCGCATCTATTGAGCACTAGATCTAATTTTTTGAGTGGGTATATCTCTAGGAAAGTCAAATCCTTGTTTGGCCTTGAACCAAAAAACTACAGAAAACCAGAGAACCAGAAAATTGCAAAAACTGAAATCTTGCAAGGAAATTTGAAGGGTGAACATTTGGAATCTCCATAAATGAAGTGTACGAATAAAATTTCCTCATTTAAGTGCATCTCCTGGTAAGATAAATTTTTCATTTTGAGAAATTTCATTTTTAGTGACCTCCTCGATAAGATGGCCTCAAGCACTAAGCTTGAGGAGAAGCTAAAAGGAATAGAAAAATTTTGAGCATGGAAATATACGATCGGTCTCACTACTAGAGAGAATGGTCTTGGAAAATAAATCAAATAAGAAGTTGTGAAACCTGAAGAAGATGAAGATAAGGAGAAGAACAAGAAAGGCTTGATTAGATCTATGAGGATGACTACTAATTTTATCAAATATCACTTGATTCCTCAAGTTGCATCCAAAGATACCCCAAAGGAAACATACAATTCCCTATCCAAAATGTATGAAGGACGAAGCATCAACATAAAGTTGAATTTGAGAGCTCAATTCAAAAGTACTCAGATGAGCAAAGGAGAATCCATTCAAGACTACTTCACAAGGGTCTCCTAGTTCAAATAGAAACTAGAAGCCATTGGAGAATCCCTTGATGAAGATAAACTAGTTATGACTACTTTCAATGGTATCGCTAGATCTTGGGATTCATTCATATATACTATGTTTTCTAGAAAAGAAATATTGAAGTTTGACATTGTATGGGAATATTGAATCCAAGAGGAGGCTAGAGTAACCAATAGAGAAGATCTAATGAAAGAAGATGATCAAGCCCTAGCCACCCATACTAGAAGGGGATTACTTAAACCTAAATTCATGAAGGAAAGCCACAAAGAGTCTATACCTCCCAATATATTCTATAGGAAAAGAGAAAACAGTCAAAGGAAAAAATATTCCCAATTTCAATGTTACAATTGTCACAAGATTAGACAC
The DNA here is from genome assembly GCA_001517045.1 of Pseudotsuga menziesii. Taxonomy (NCBI): domain Eukaryota; kingdom Viridiplantae; phylum Streptophyta; class Pinopsida; order Pinales; family Pinaceae; genus Pseudotsuga; species Pseudotsuga menziesii. The sequence goes on from LPNX010165674.1 coordinate 155,996, forward strand.
ATTGCTAGAGAGTGTCATGATTGAAGAAAGATGAATATTAGTAAAAGAACAAAAAAATACATCATGCACATCTAGCTGAAAATGAAGAAGAGGAATAAGGACCTCGGATAAAACAAGCAAAAGAAGAAGATGTACAAGAGTATGAATTTTTCTCTACACTCTTTAGGTCTGTGACACCTGGAGAAGATACAAGGCTTACTGATAGTGGTGCTTCAAAGCACATGATCGGAAAGAAGAAAAATATGTCAAAACTTGAAAATAAGAACTCTCCTAAGAAAGTATCATTAGGAGTTGAAGAATAATATCCTATCAAAGGTATTGGTGAAGCAAGCTATAAGCTTGACTCTAGAACCCTTGTGAAGATGAAACAAGTCTTATGTGTACAAGGTTTGAAAAACTTAATTTATATCTCCTCATTATGTAAGAAAGGATATAGGGTTGCATTTATAGATGGACAAGTACTTATGTGGACCAAAGGAAAATCTATTGAAGTTGCAATTGTCATTGGTGAAGAAGAAGTCCCAAGACTATATAAACTCAGGGGACATTTAGAAACAACCCTTGTTTAGGAGACCACTAGTGCATGTGAACTGTGCCATAGGAGGCTTGCTCACATCAACTGCAAGGCACTACCCTATGTGAGCAAAGTAGTAACAGGATTACCATATTTGACGATCGATCATGAATGAACTTGCAAAGAAAAAGGAAAGAATATCAAGAATCCATTTCCAAAGAGTGAAACAAAGACTAAAGGTACGTTGGAATTTATTCATTCTAATCTATGTGGTCCAATGCACTCCACATCCTTGAGTGGTTATGAATATTATGATATATTTATTGATGACTATTCAATAAAGACATGGATATACTTATTGAAAACAAAGAATGAAGTATTCAAAAAATTCAAGGAATTCAAAGCCTTGATAAAAAATCACTCAAAAACAAGAATCAAGTTACTCAGAACATGTAATGGTGGGAAATATAATTCAAAATAATTTGAATCCTTTTGTAAAGAAGCTAGAATCAAGAAGGAACTATCCACTCCCTATAATAATCATTAGAATAGTGTTGCAGAAAGAAATAATATGACTATTGTGGAAGCAATGAAGAAAATGATACATGATCGAGATATTCCTATGCATCTATGGGTTGGAGCAGCAAGAACAACCATTTATGTACATAATTAACTATCCCATAGTTCCCTTGGATTTAAAACTCCTGAAGAAATGTTCACACGAAAGAAGCCTGAATTAATCCATCTCAAAATATTTGGATGTCCAGTATATGTTCACATTTGAAAATAAAAGAAAACCAAGTTGGATCCTTCCAGAAAGAAGGGATTATTTGTTGGACACTGTGAAGTATCCAAACCCTTTAGAATATACATCCCATGATTCCATCATATGGATATTAGTAGGTATTTAAAATTTGACAAATAAGAATCTCTCAAGAGATCCACAAAGTTTCAGCATGGTGAAGTATATGAAGAAGATATACCTCCCAGAAATGTAGAAGATGCACTATCCCCTGAAAATGAAACATCATAGGGCCATGATATGCTATAATCACAAGAACCTCCTATTATGAGTATATCACAGAAGAGAAATCCTACTTCCGTAAGAGAAATAATACAGGAAGCAGAGAAGTATGGAGCTTCACATGGCTCCATAAAATTAAGAAAGATATCAAAGTTATTCTCGAGTTATGTAGCTTTGATGTGTGACCTTGTAGATCAAGAACCTACCAATTATGAAGAAGTTATAGAAAATAAATAATGGGTAGAACCAATGATGGAAGAATACCAATCAATACTAAAGAATGATGTTTGGGATATAGTTCCAAACTCAAAAGGAAAGATTGTGGTATCTTCCAAGTGGATATACAAGATAAAGCATGCAATAGATAGAAGTATTGAGAAATACAAGGCAAGGTTTGTCGCTAGAGGATTCTCTCAAAAATAGGGAATTGATTATGAAGATACATTTGCACTAGTATCAAGATACACTTCCATTAGAACCATCATGGAACTTGTATCCATGCTGAAGTGGAATTCACAATAGATGGACGTGAAGACAAATTTCTAAATGGTTTTATTGAGGAAGAAGTGCACATAGAACAACAACAAGGATTTGAAGTCTAATATAGATGAACTCATGTATGTAAGTTAAAGAAGGCTCTGTATGGATTGAAGCAATATCCTAGAGATTGGTATGGAAGGATATATACCTTCTTGATGATCTTGGGATTTACCAAAATAAATTTCGAACCTCACCTTTACTTTAAGGTTATGGATGATGAAACCGTCATACTATTATAGTATGTTGATGGGCCTATTCTGGAGAAGAAATGAGAAAAAATTGTAGAGTAAAAGAAGAAGATCACTAAAGAATTTGAGATGAAAGATATTGGATTGATGAACTATTTTCTAGGCCTGGAAGTAGGGCATCGGCCAGAAGGAATATTTCTCAATTAGGGAATGTATGATGTATAAATATTAAAAATATTTGATATGATGGATTAAATCCATGTCCACTAATATTGATGCCAACTTGAAGTTGTTATCAAATGAATCATCAGAATTAGTGGATGTGACTCAATATAGATAGATTATTGGCTTGTGGATGTATCTGACGAATACCAGTCCAGACATATGCTTTGCTGTGAACACCCTGACCTAGTATGTAGTCAAACTTAGATGTGTTCACCTGATAGATGCAAAACATGTGATGAGGTACGTGAAAGGTAGGATAGACTTTGGACTATACTATGATGGAGATCATGAGTACAAATTGTATGGTTATATATATTTATATTGGGATTGTTGTACCTTAGATAGGAAGAGCACCTTAGGTGGATTTTATTTTTGGGATGCACTATGATCTCATGGTTTAGCAAGAAGTCGTCCAGTGTTTCTCTTGACACAACTAAAGTAGAGTATATAGCATCTTGTTCTGATAGTTGTGAATGTATATGGCTTCAGAAGATGATGTCAGGTCTATCTGATATGGAGTTGGATAGCATAATGATTCTATGTGACAACTAGAGTTGTATAAAGATGAAAAAGAACCCAGTGCTCCATGACAAGTCGAAGCACATGGAAATTCAGTATTTTTATATATAATGTATGTTACATAAGGGAGCTATAAAACTCCAGTATGTGAGTACCGATGAGAAAGTTGTTGATATATTAACCAAGCCTCTGTCTTGAACAAATTTTGAATACTTCTATGACAAGCTTGGTTTAGTTCAAAAAGACGTTTCTCATGAGGAACAATTATGACGATGTGGACCCTCCTCGAATGGAGGAGCAGGCATGTTGATGATATGGATCCTCCTTGAATGGAGGAGTAGGAAGGTTTTCGATATGGACCCTCCTCGAAAATTGGGATTAGGTTAATAATATGAAACCTTATCGAAAATGGGGAGTAGGTTGATGATGTGGAACCTCCTCAAATTAGGGGAGTAGGTTGATGATGCTGCAGTGGGATTATATCATCCCTGAACACTAGTCCTAAAAGTGATCCATATAATCTTATCTCCATGAAAGAATAGGATTACATCATCATTGGAATTATGTCTTAAAGTGAGAGGGATTGATCATCCCATAAGTGGCTCAAGCACATGATTGCATAATCCTTAGACTTATGTCCTAAACTGAGAAGGATTGGCCATCCCAGAAGTGGGCATCATCATTGGATTTATGTCATAAAGTGAGAAGGATTGACCATCCTGTAAGTGGCTCAGGATTGCATCATCCTTGGACTTATTTCCTAAAGTGATAGGGATTTACCATCCTGTAAGTGTCTCATGGTTTCATCATCCTTGAATGTATGCCCCAAAGTGAGAGGGATTGGCCATCTCGTAAGTGGATCAAGAATTCATCATCCTTGGAACTATGTCCTAAAGTGAGATGGATTGACCATCCAGTAAGTGGTTCAGGATTGAATCGTACTTGGACCTATGTCCTAAAGTGATAGGGATTGATCATCCCATAATTGGATCATGTGTGCTTCAGGTTATATTGTTGGTGATGATAATTTTGATCAATATGAATATTAAGTGTTGTTGCAAATGATCAAGTGATCAAATACTGCTAAGGATCGAGTGATCAAATGCTGCATAAGATGAAGATCAAGTGTTGTTGCAAAGGATTGAGTGATCGAGTACTACAGAATACGAAGATCAACTGTTACTACAAAGGATCTAGTGATTGAAGAACTACAAAGGATCAATTGATCAAGTGCTATAAAAGAAGAATATTCAGTGCTATAGAAGATGATGTTCCAGTACTGAATATATTGAACATGTTCGAGTAACTGTTCTAGTTGCTAATAAGTGTTGAAAACTCCCAATTCCATATAGATGTATCACCTTGATTTTCCAAAATATGTTCTCTCTCCTTTCTCCTACAATTGATGTTGTAATTTTCAGTAGATTACACTTTTCGTTAAGGGGGAGTGTTGAAATATTCTAACTTCAAAGAGTATTCTAATGTATTTTATTGATGTAACATATCGAAGATGTTTTATTCCTCCATTGGGATGCTACTATTGTAGTTGTTCATCATAGATTCATACATTTCTGTCTCCATTGTAAGTCGGGTCAATATAACCCTCCTGAATATAATATAATATTGTTTTGTGTCTTCCACAATGAAGTCATCCCAACAAGTTTGTTGAGTCACACTTTATTAGGGAAAAATTTAAGTGAAAGAAAGAGTATAAATAGAGGAGGTAGGTTCCACATTTGACAAACACACACTCACTTGTATATATCACATAGGAGAGAAAGAAATACATACCAACAAGTATAATGGGCACCTTTTTGGGGTTTTATATTTGTACTTTTGACACATCTATATAGAGAAAGTTTTGTTCAGTTTTTTCCCCTTGAGGGTTTGCCAGGATAAATTTGTGTCTATCTTCTGATTGTGTTTCTTTCAGTGATCATGCATATGCTATTATTGTGAAATTGAATGCAATACTAATGATATCTAGCTAAGAATATGTAATATTAACACTTATTTTCTATCGATCCCTTTGAGATCCTCTTTACTAGCCATCTTAATTTCCAATTTAACTAATTCGTCCATTATTGCATTTTCTTTAATCATATCTTCCAACTTCGACACTCTAAAAGATATGTCTTCCAATTCATCATAGCTCAGGGATGAATCCTTTGGGGATTTGAGTGGAGTGTGATTTTTTCCACTTCCTTTTTGTGGCATTGTGAGCAATACAAAAATACCTTTCTACTCAAAATTTAAAATGGTGTAACTTTTTCAAACCCTCATTGGAAGACTACTTTAGGTCTGACTTGTAATTGCTGTCAATTTGAAATTTTTGGCACCCCTGTTTCTGAAAATTTGTATTTATGTATCTTGGTGTGTCATATTTCCAATTATAGATGTTTTACTTAATTTTTATCTTCCAAAGAAAAGTTATTGCAAATATCCCAAAACTTCTTATTTTTGGCCTAACCAGAAGAGAGAATTTGTACAGCATTTCATGTGTCCAATATTTCATTTATGTAGCTGAAAATCCTACCAAAGATACCATGGTTCATATTAGTTTGTATGGAACTAGTCTCACTCAATTTGGATCTCGTATTCCTCAGATATGAGCTTTTTCCCTATAACACTTATTTTAGACTAGGTCTTGGACTAGTAAAAAACCCTATATTCCTCTATCAGTATCTCTGAAATTGTAATGGATCAGGATCTAAATTTTGGAATAAATACAGCACAACTTGTTATGGAAGTGAGTTTTTAACCTCTATCTCTGAATACTTAAATATAAATAAGTTGTAGTGAAAATTTCCAGATGACCTGTTTAGTAGAATAAAGTCCCAATGAAAGATCTTTGATACCAAATGTTATGCAACCAATTCCCATAAATAGCATAAAAAGATCACAAATAGATAAGAAGAGATTAATTCACACATTGAAAATGACAAATAGAGATAAATAAAAAGCTTATTTGAGGGAGGAACGTCCTTATACAATGTACTAAGTATACAAGACAAGACAATATACAATGATGACTAAAATGAAAATATATCCTTCATATATATAGGAGACCAAGGTGTACAATAACAAATAATAGACCCAATCCTATATAGATAATATGTAATACACCACAACATAGGGGTTAATGCACAACACTATAGGGGGAAATGTACCCAACATTTAGGTCGTTAACAAATTGTATGCATTGTTACACTTAAATAGGGTTTGAACTATCAAATTCTAAGATATTTGTAGGAAGAAACTTCCCCAAATATTCTATTGTAATATATAAAATTAGTCTAAGCGACTTTCACGGTTTTGATAATCACAACTTTTTTTTAGTGAGTGTTAAAAATAATACCCATATTAGAACAAAAATCCTTGAGAATTCTTAAATGTTTATCATATCAAAGAGGTGCCATTCCATAATAATGATATCATCAACATAGAGAAGGAGGATGATTATTATTCTAGCTAAGATCATGCTAGCATAACCTATTTCTTTTAAACAACCTTCTATCTTATCAATGTATATTCTAAAAAGGGTAGAGGAGAGAAGGAAACATTGCTAAACTCCAATATTACAATTAACATCTTTCAACTACCCCTTAGTTCTATGAAATTTTGCAATCACAACCTCATACAACCTTATGGAAGCAACTTTCAACTTGAAAGTAACTTTTATATCTTCTAATATATTCCACAAATTATTTATAGGCATCGTATTGAAAGCTTTTCTAAATTCCACAAAGCAGTGAAAGAGTTTGGATATACTATTACAACATTCCTTTGCAATGATAATAAGCATAATGAGGTGGTATGTGGTAGATTGATGTCTTCTAAATCCCACCGACCTTTATCCCTCTTACCATCACTTTCTCTCCATACTTGATTTTCTTTTCTAAAATGATATCGTAAAGCTTCGGTAAGAGTGGTTATTTTTATCAGTTCTTTTAAACATGGGAAACATGGGACTTTGAGTCCAAGGATTATCAAAGCCTTCCTTGAAAACTAGAATAAAGAGCTTCTAGATGTGAGGAATGAGGACTGACCAACCAATTTTTAAGATTTTTTCTTGGTATCCTTCAATGTCCTCAGTTTTCCATTTGCAAGGTCCTTAACCCCAAAATCAATGTTTGCTCTATGAGGAAATTTTTTCTACGATAAGGACGGTTTAAATGTCAGTAATAAAATCCGAGGATTCATATAGATTTTGAGGATGGGGATTCAAGTCAATAAAATAAATTCTTATAAGTATATTTAGTTTTAATAGTTAGAATTTTCTTCTATAATTTCTTAGAAGCTTCCTTAAAGAGATGTGAAAGTTTTCCAATAGCTTCTTTGATGACTATTCTTGCATTTTTACATTATTTATCATACTAGGGATTGATTCTTGGATATTGAACTTTTTCAAAAGCTTTGACATAGAATTTGTTAATGTAAAATAAGAGGACAATTGTAAAATTATGATAAAGGAATTCTATTTGTCCATACTTAATAGAGATTTAACTCATTTATGAAAATTTAATCCTTATTTCTATGGAATATCGATTTTTTTTTCACTATGAAAATTTTCTTATGTAAGATTGCTATCTATATGAAAAAATTGAGGGTTACAATGACTATATATATAATGGATTTTCAAATTATGTTTCTTATTTTAATAATTTTGATAAACACATTACTAAAATTACATTTGAAAACATTAACTATATATAGAAAGAGAAAGAGTTAATGTTTTGGAATATATATATATATATATATATATTCCAAAACATTAACTCTAAAACATATATATATGTTTTTTATTTTAATATTACAAATTATAAGTGTTTCATTTTAATAATTTTTATAAACATTAATAAATTATGTTTATCATTGACTTGATCCATTTCTAAATTTTTATTTTAATAAATTTTGTTGACATAAAAAATAAAAATAAATCATGTTTTTCATTTTGAACATTGACTTTATCAATTTATATGCAATTATGCTATGTTTATCACTGAATTTCATATTTAGGTTTTTATTTTAATAGTTTTTGTGAACAGATAAAAAAAATTATGTTTGTCATTTTTAAGTTTGATTTTTTCAATTTCTACGCAATTATGAGATGACAGTTGTTTAATTACATAGAGTTAGAATTTTGGGGTGGACTACCATCTATGCTTTTTCATCTACATATGAGAGTGAGACAAGTATACTGCCAGGATTGATTCTATGTGTTTCGTGCAAGATTAAACAAGAATGAGACAAGTGTATTGTCATTCAAAATTAATAGTTAATAATTTCAAAAAAAGAAAAAATATCTTAATTAACATGTGATAAGTACACTTAGTGACAATTGTAAAAATTAAAATTAATTATCAACTACTTGATTATTAGATACAACTATGAGCTTAACTCCATCGATTATTAGATACAACTATTAGCTTACCTCCAATGATTCTAGAACTATTAGCTTAACTTTAACTCTAATCACAGTTGTACTGGATAATTATTAGCTTAAGTATTAGATACAATACTAGTTTAACTCCAATGATTCTACAACTATTAGCTTAACTTCAACTCTAATCACTTAAGGCTTAGTCCAACTACATTTGGCTTCTAGGAGTCTAGCTAATGTGAGTCATGTAAGAGTCGAACTCCTAATAAATAGTTAGAACTCCTGATAAACTCCCGCATTTCGTAGTTGGACATCTAGCTAATATACAGTTCATATTACATGTTTAGGTTTTCCATATAGATATAATTAGGTTTTCGATTCTTTTTAAAGGAGGTTAGTCTAACTCATAATTAACAATTTCAAAAAAATAAAAAATAGCTTGGTTAACATCTGATAAGTACAATTCATGATAGTTGGAAAAAGGAAAGTTCAACTTCAACTATTCGATTATTAGATACAACTATTCAATTATTAGCTTAAACACATTGATGATACAACTATTAACAGAACTTCAACTTCAATCATGACTTTTACTTGGATTACAATTTGCCAATATATTAACTTTTAAATTAACTATTAGATACAACTATTAACTTAACTCTAATGATTCTACAATTATTAGTTTAAATTCAACTCTAATCAGTGTTATATTGCGTAAATATTAGATTAAATCCAATGATTCTACAACTATTAGCTTAACTTGAACTCTAATCGTGGTTATATTGGATAACTATTAGATTGTTCCAATATTGATACAACTATTAAAACGAATTCAGATGAACTCCATCTCTTAGCATGAGAAGTTGACCTTTTGTAGTGAAACCATGCACCAAGAACAATCACTTACTATAATGTGCAAATTATGTGACAATTGAACACCATATGGCACTTGGGAGTCGAGTTAATGTGCATAAGGCATATTATAATCTTTATATAACTTTTAAATTAACTATTAGATACAACTATTACCTTAACTCTAGAGATTATACCACTATAACCCTAGATTCAACAATGAGCTTAGAAACCATAAATTAAGTTGTTGTTATATTAGCTTAACTATTAGATACAATTAATTGACACATTATTTTGTTAAAAAGGGATTATCTGTTGTTGTAATTGTAACTTCGGAATGTATTCACTTGTATTTATTATCTATTGTAACCCGATGTTCATTCCGGGATGTATTGTATTGTATTTGAGTCATGTTATACCCCAATGTTTATTCCGGGAAGCTTCTATAATGAGAAAGTCATGTCAAGTCATTGTGGGTAACCCTCCTATTGGTCAAGGGTTAAAGTCCCCACAGTCATGGGGCCCTTTGGTTATTAGACTATCCTAGTGGATTCGACCCTAGGTGAGTCATTGTAAGTTGGGGAAATAGTCCCCACCATTGTGTTACCCTCCTATTGGTCAGAGGAGGAAAATTCCCCACAAGTGGTGGGGCACTAGGGTTATTAGACACTCCTAGAGATGTCGGCTCTAGTAAGTAATTGTTAAGTGAGGTCGACATGTTGGAGTGCACTTCAAGTGAATGGAATAATATAAATAGAGAGTGAGATCCTCTCTATTTATCACTTGCAACACATGACTCACTCACTCAAGTGTGGCGCATTAGTGAGGAAGGAAATACTGGGACTAGACAGAAGAAGAAGACTACTGCTATCGGTAGTGCATCTTACTCTTTTCTGGTTTTACCATTTTGGTGTTGATTCTATCTTTGAGGAAGTTTCGGAGTTTCTCCTTTATGGTTTCCTCAAGGAAAAATCTTTGTGTCTCTTGTCTCTTGTGATGTGCTTATGTTTTATTGCTGTGCTTGTTATTCTCTCAGTGAAAAGATCCTAAGATCATAATGCTAGCTTATATGATGAAAAACTAACATGGTATCAGAGCTAACCTGAGAAGAAGACATTGTGCAGCTGCAAAAGCCGAGGCTTCTTATTTTTGGGTCTCTCTCCACAATCTATCAGCAAAAGTATGCTAGGATGACTCTCCATTGAAGGGTGCATCTTTCTGTCGAAGCGGAATTTGATTTCGAGCATTTTCAGTTTTCAATGCGAAAATTAGGGCTTTCTACAGAAGAGGAATTTTTGAGTGAGACCAGCATAGGATTTTTCTCCTCATCAAAACCGAATTTTAGAGAACTGGATCAAGAAATTTGGTTGGGTGAAACTCTAGGAAAGTCAAATCCTAGTTTGACCCCGATCTTCAAAAACCCTAAATACTAAAACTGATAAGTTTTGGTACAGTCACTATATTATGCGTTTGGCGAAGTCTCAAAAGCTGAAAATTGTAAGGGCCGAATAGAACATCCTGAGGAACCCTTTTTCCAAAATTCAGCCTCACATTCGCTATATTCTGGGAGATATGATCCCTCCAAGTTAGGATTCCAGCCTCTTCTAGAATTCATCCCTAAACAGGACACCTGGGGATAATTGCAATATCTTGGGCTACAGAGTTCCAAATAGAATTCTTTAAGATTTTCCAAAAAGGGAACGGACTTTAATTTCGGTGGTCCAAATATCAGACTCAGAAGATCAACCAGTGACACGTGGCATTTTGTACAACTTCACTGTTCTGAACAGTCCTATAACATGTCACCTTGGGAAAAGGATCATAAATCCCAAATGGTGAAACCAATTCTAATGAAACCTATGGTGTTGGATTAGGGACATGTGAGGTTACCTCAGTGATAAATTGCAGACATATAGGAGCATTAATTTCAGAGATATCACAGAAACAGTAACAGGAATTTCTGAAGAAGAAATTGGAAAATTAGGGCTTCCTCTTCCAGGAGCTTCCCTCCATTGTTTTCGGAAAATGAGTACATTGGACAGCTCCATTTGAAGAGATATATCTATTTATCCAATCAAATCTGAAATATTCCAATTTTTTAAAATTAGGGTTTCTGTGACAAATCCTAGATCAGCCAGCTCCGGAACAAAGACGAACACCTCAAATCGGTAAGATATAATCCTTTGCTATTTTCATTTGAACTTCTCATTTCAAAGTGATCTATCACATCAGCTTGATGATAAGCTTGGTGAAGTTGACAACTTCCAAGCATAGAAGTATTTGATCTCTCTGAATAAAATGGATTGGACACCTACATGAGTATAGAGGTTCCAGTTTTAGAGGGAGATGAGGCTAGAATCCTTACATTAGAAGAACTTGGTCAAGGCCAATAAGATCATTGCTAATTCAGTCACGAATCAACTTGTACTACAAGTGTCTTCCCTAAAGACACCAAAGATGTTTTGATTCCTTGACCAAGCTATTTGAAGGGAAGAACATAAATCAGAATATGACCTTCAGAAACCAATTGAAGAATGTGAAGATACAGAATGTAGAGACCATGCAGTCATAAGAGTCTCTCAAGCGGTAAAAGAAAAAGTGAAGAATGCAGAAGTGGTGATGGCCACCTTGAATGGCCTCCCAGGATCGTGGAATTCATTCATTCAAGGAATGTGTTCCAGAAGGAAGTGATTACTTTCAGCAGACTCTGAGAAGAAGAAGAAGCTTGACTCATAAGAAGAGAAGAGAAGATGGGAGCAATTGAAGATCAAGCTCTCACCATCCAAAGAAGATCCCTCAAGCGATGAG
>LPNX010165674.1:168138-200909 GCA_001517045.1 Pseudotsuga menziesii
CACCTCTTATCCACCTTAGCATTTGGATAAGAAATGATGCTATCATGAATGAAGAAGACGATGAAGCTAAAGGCTCAAGAAGGAGTATACCCACGAAACAAATAAAGATAAGTATTCAATTGTCATTTCATGATATTATATTGTTATGCATTTGTTTATATTCAGTTGATGTATCATGAATCATGGGATGTTTGCATTAACAACAGTATACTACTAATATGCATGTGATGGGTAAGTAGCTCATGGTTCTATACAACTCTCCATTGCTACTTATATAGAATGAAACCTCTTTGCTGACATATTGGATTAGTGCACAATCTCAATGTTGTCTTGGTAGAGATGGAAGGCATCTAGAAAGTTTCAGTGAGATATGGATGAATGTTGTATTGGCTAAAGTAGTTGCATGATCATATATTGATGCATAAGTATTTTCCAGTATGAATATTCCTTATGAAATGTTCTAACCATACAAATGCATTTGACTTGTAGGAAAGATCGCATACATAATCACCTACAAGCAAAGAAGAATGAAGACTTGTTCTGAAGAACAAGTGACGACATTTCAAGACAGAATAATATGATGAATGCAGTGACATCATTGACGTAGAACCTTCCAGCCATGAAGAAGTAACTAAGAAGAAATGGAAGACCAATTCAAGAAGAATGATGTCAGGGCATAGTATCGAGACCTGAAGAGAAGTTCATAGTTCCATCATGTAGTAGATGGAAACATCGTGGGATACAAAGCAAGATTCGTAGCATGAGGCTTCTCACAAAAGAAGGCATAGACTACGAAGAAACATTTACAGCTGCTAGAAGTGAAGTCACATGACATAATCATGTGTGCAAATGAAAGAAGGTCTTGTACGAGTTCATAAGACACCCATGGGATAACACATACATGATGAGCTTGATGAATTTCTTAACTGTTGCTACAAGGTTGATAAAGAATGACAAGCTCACAGATGGACGTGAGAAGAACTTTTGGAAAAGTTCAAAATAGATGATCTTGGTATCCAATGATCCTAGATGGACACTACTTGTCAGTCTGGTACAGAATGTTCAGTACATAGAGTACATAAGACAGAGGGAGTATGATGCTCCACTTCAGAGGGAATGACTACAGAATATCTTGAGGTTCGACATGGTACAATAGGATGGGAATATTACTGATGACTATAGGATTTATTAAGAGTAAAGTGGATTCCAACCTTTTCTTCAAGGTTGAAGGCAGAAGACCAGTGATGCTCCTGTTATGTGTTGATGCACTATTGTTCTAGGCATGGAGGTGTGGATAGGGGAAGTATGCAGTAGAGATCCTAAATAGGTTCAGGATGATGGATTGCATGACCACACCTATGGCATTGAACCTGAAGCTATTGAGTGATGCTTCATCAGAGTCGGTTGATGCTACAATGTATCATCAGATGATTGGGTCATTGATGTACCTGACGAACATGAGACCAAATATTTGCTTTGCTGTGAACACCTTGAGCCAGTACCTGACAGATCCGAGAAGTGTTCACTTGATTGCTGCAAAGCATATTCTAGAGGTACCTGAAGGGTACAATTGATTATGGGCTCAAGTAAGATGCTAATCAAAAGATTAACCTAGAGGGTTATGTTGATTTACATTGGGCAGGCAGTGCCATCGACATGAAGAGTACTTCAGGATGTTGCTTCAGTATGGGATCAGGTGTGATCTCTTGGTTTAGCAAGAAGCAATCCTGTGTGGCACTGAGTACAGCTGAAGCAGAGTATGTCACAGCTTGTTCAACTAGTTGTGAGGTAGTATGGCTGCAGAAGATACTGTCTGATATATTTGATCTCCAGTTGGATGCTACTTGTATACATTGTGACAACCAGAGTTGTGTGAAGTTGTCAGAGAATCTAGTGTTCCATGAAAAGTCGAAGCATATCAAGATCAAGTATCACTATATCAGGGATATGGTGCAAAGAGGAGTAGTGAAGCTCCAGTATGTTGCAACGAAGGAACATATAGTTGATGTGTTGACGAAGCCATTAGCCAGAGTGAAGTTTGAGTACTTCAGGGAGAAGCTTGGTGTTCTCTAGATCGAGGTTTCCTCCAAGAGAAAGTGATGAGATCCAAATCCATTCTGATGAGCAGGTCAGATGTAAGGGCTAAGCCATTCTGTCATGGTGAGAGGATTCATTTCCTTCCATGTCAGATATGAGTGCTAGAGATCCAAAGCCATTCTGACGAGCAGGTCAGATGTAAGGGCTGAGCCATTCTGTCATGGTGAGAGGATTTGGTTCCTTCCATGTTAGATATGAGTGCTGACTGCCATTCTAGGAATTGAGGCACCTGGTCAGTTTCCAGGAACACTCATTTAGGGACTGAGAGAGCCATTCTGACGAGCAGGTCAGATGTAAGGGCTGAACCATTCTATCATGGATAAAGGATTAGGTTCCTCCCATGTCAGTTGTGAGTGTTGGCCATTTTGTCGAGTAGGACAGATGTAAGGGAAACTGCCACTCTCCGGGATAGTGGAGGCACTTGCTCTGTTACCAGGTAGCTCAGTCAAGGACTGGGGGCCATTTTGACAAGGGTGTAGGATTCAGTCCCTACCAGGTCAGATGTGAGTGTAGAAATCTTTCATCTTTGTGGCGGATGTGGTTCCATCCTGGATGAAAGTCTTCCATCATTGTGGCGGATGTGGTTCCAGCCTTGGTGAAAAGAATAGAGTTCTTTCATCATTGTGGTGGATGTGGTTCCAGCCTGGATGGATGTGCCCTTCTGACGAGTAGGTCAGATGTAAGTGCTGAGCCTTTTCACAGATGTTAGTGATGTGATGTCCTACCATGCTGGTGAATGTGAGTGTTGGGCCTTTTTGATGTGATTATAGTTTACTACATGATCATATGTGAGTGCTGGGCGTGCCTTTTTGATGAGCAGGTCAGATATAAGTGCTAGGCGAAGACCTACCTGGTGGCTATGCCTACAACCAGCATGAAAAAGGGCTGGCTCTGTAGAACTTCCTATGACGAGATAGTACACACATGATGATGACCAGAGATGATCCAGATTGAGCTATGATCCAGATCCAGTTATGATGACTCTGAGAGATCCAGACCGAGTGATGATCCAGATCCAGTCAAGTGATGTTGATCCAGATCTAGTGATGATGTTCCATGATGATCCAGATCGAGTATGATCCAGTGACAATGTCCTATATTGAGTATGATATAGTGACGATGTTCCAAATCGAGTATGATCTAGTGACGATGTTTCGGATCGAGTATGATCCAGTGAAGAAGTTCCTGATCGAGTATGATCCAATGATGATGATCTAAATCAAGTGATGATTCAGATCCAGATGAAGATGACTTGAATATGATGAGGACTTGATGATGGCTGAGATGATACAGAGAACAAGACTTGTGCTAATAAATTGTGTCTAGAGAATACCTTTTTAGTTAAGAGGGAGTCTTGATGTAATTGTAACTTCGGAATGTATTCACTTGTATTTCTTATCTATTGTAACCCGATGTTTATTCCGGGATGTATTGTATTGTATTTGAGTCATGTCATACCGCGATGTTTATTCTAGGAAGTTTCTATAATGCGAAAGTCATATCAAGTCATTGTGGGTAACCCTCCTATTGGTCAAGGGTTAAATTCCCCACAGTCGTGGGGCCCTTAGGTTATTATACTATCCTAGTGAAGTTAACCCTAGGTGAGTCATTGTAAGTCGGGGAAACAGTCCCCACCATTGTGTTACCCTCCTATTGGTCAGAGGAGGCAAATTCCCCACAAGTTGTGGGGTAGTAGGGTTATTAGACACTCATAGAGATGTCGGATCTAGTAAGTAATTGTTAAGTGAGGACGACATGTTGGAGTGAACTTCAAGTGAATGGAATAATATCAATAGAGAGTGAGAGCCTCTCTATTTATCACTTGCAACACATCACTCACTCACTCAAGTGTGGCGCATTAGTGAGAAAGGAAATATTGGGACT
Source organism: Pseudotsuga menziesii (assembly GCA_001517045.1). Classification (NCBI taxonomy): domain Eukaryota; kingdom Viridiplantae; phylum Streptophyta; class Pinopsida; order Pinales; family Pinaceae; genus Pseudotsuga; species Pseudotsuga menziesii. The sequence goes on from LPNX010165674.1 coordinate 172,120, forward strand.
AGACAAAAGAAGAAGACTACTGCTGTCAGGAGTGCATCTTACTGTTTTCTGGTTTTACCATTTTGGTGCTGATTCTATCTTTGAGGAAGTTGTGGGGTTTTCTCCTTTATGGTTTCCCCGAGGAAAACTCTTTGTGTCTCTTGTCTCTTGTGATGTGCTTATGTTTTATTGCTGTGCTTGTTATTCTCTCAGTGAAAAGATCCTAAGATCATAATGCTAGCTTATATGATGAAAAACTAACATTATCAATATGCCAAATATATACCTATCAGCGTATTTCAAACATATTAATTTTAGTAATATGGTTGGTGCTAGTAATTGATTATTAGATAGCAATTCTTAGATGAGATGAATTAATATTTGTTATAAGGGTTTTTCTTTGTATGTTTTATGTGGATGAAGGTGCGAAGGTGGAGCTAGCGCTCTCTACAAGCAATATGCACTAGCTTCAACATTACTCCTAGCTATATCCCACCTGAATCTCTTCCCATCCAACAACTTCAACGTTACTTCCGACTATATCATGCCTGAATCTCTTTGGGAAACTTTCCCATGCTAATGAATTTTCATAGAAGAATCCAAGAAGGTTCTAAATACGCAGACGTCAATAAATATCCCATCAATTGGAAGGAAGGATCTAAGAATATCAGTGAACAGAGACTCAATATATTTATATAAATGAGATGTGGTGGAATGAGCGGAAGTATTGCAGAACTTCATTGTGTGACATTCCAACATTTTATTCGAATATAAGTGATAGTAGTTAGGGTAAAGTCTTTGTTCTCGTCACTAAATTGCTTGTAATTATCACACAAAATAACTCATTGAGCTTATTTGAATTTTAGATTACTGTAATTCTCTTTAGTGTGAGAATTACGAGCAATTTAGCAACGATGATGAGGATGAATTATAGAGTTGCTTTTCAATTTGCAGCCCAAGAAAATCCAACTGGGAATTTTCAATAATAGTGATTATGAGGATGAAATGCAAGGATAGCCATATCTATTATTTTTGTGACCCAAATTAATGTGTAAATGATAAACTAAGGTTCTCTTGGATCACATACCTTCCTTTTTGTATTATTTAATTCCTCCTTCCCCAGGGAACTAGTAGGTGAGTGAAACATTGTCAACTAGTAAACCTATCGAGATGGGGACGTGACAGTCCTCCCCATGCAATATTTGTTGTCCTAAAGAAATGCAAATTTTAGATGCTGCAAAATTTTCTCATCTTTCCAAGTGGCCTCCTCACTAGGAAAATCCTTCCATTATACTAAATATTCTTTTATTATTTTGTTCTATATCCTTCTCTCCCTTGTTCTCAAGATTTTGTTTGGAATGAGAACAAGTTGTCCCAATCATCCAAATTTGGTAAAGTATTTGAAACTGAAATGTGCTTCCCTATAACCTTATTTAGACAAGAAACATGAAATACATCATGGATTTTGCTTCCCATGGGAAGCTCCAATTGATAGGCCATGTCTCCAACTTTTCAAATAACTTTGTAGGGACCATAAAATCTTGGTTTGAGATTTTCTAAACCTTTACCTTTTATGGTGGTTTGTTTGTAGGGATTCAACCTCAAATACATCAAGTCATTTACTTGGAATTGTCTCTCCATTCTATGTTGGTTTACATATTGTTTGTACTAATTTTGAGTAACTTGCAAGTTATCTCTCAAAACCTTCAAGATTTTGTGAATTTCTTGAATCCAATCCTTAGGATTTAGATCTACACTATCACAAAAAATGTGGTCAATAAAAGTGGATGCATCATAACCATAAAATTCTTTAAAATGATACATTCCAATGGACATATGGAAAGTAGTATTGTAACAAAACTCACCCAAATGAAACCAGTTTATCCATGCTTTTTTCTGCCCACTAACACAGTTCCTCAACCAGCCTTCTGATCATTGGTTCACCCTATTTGTTTGGCCATTAGTTTGGGGATGATATCTTGTTCTAGGTGTCAAATTTTTCCCCACCATTTTGAAGAGTTCTTTCCAAAATGCACAAAAAATATGCTTTGTTTGTCACTGGCAATGCTATTAGGAAGCCCATGCAATCTAAAAACTTCTTAAAAAACTAGTTTCGTCACTTGAGCAAAAATGAAAGTGATAGTAACAAGAAGTTAATGAGAAAATTTTGTGAGTCTATCCACCACCACAAATATGCAATTCTTACCAAATACTTTGGACAAACCAATTATGAAGTCCATGGAAATGCTCTCCCATTTTCGTGATGGAATAGGAAAGGGGTGTAAGAGACCAGTTGGATGAGTGTGCTCCAATTTATTTTGGTGACATGTGGGGAATTCATTAACATACTTCATAACATCATCCTTCAACCCTTTCCATGCAAATATTTCCCTCAACATCTGGTGTGTTTTGGAGAAACCGAGGTGACCTGCTAGAGGAGAATCATGAGCTTTAATTAAAATTTCCTCCTTCAAACTCAAATTAGGGACCAAATATATTCTACCTTTGTAGTATTTTAGTCCTTCCAAAAACTTATACCTATCATCATGGTTAGTTCCATCAAAAATTCCACAAGAAATTTTATCCTTGGCATACTCTACTTCTAATGTGGTTTTCCAATTTCCTGCTACATCCATTAGAGAAATAGAAGGTATTCTAGATAAGGAATCAACTAGCACATTATTTTTTCCCTTCACATATTCAATATTAAATTCAAATGCTTGAATCTTACTCACCCATTTTTGTTTCCTTTCATTTAAATCCTTTTAAGTGAAGATGTACCTTAAGCTGTTATGCTCAATTTTGACCACAAATTTGTTTTCCACCAAGTATTTTCTAAACCTGATCAAAGCATGTAGGATGGATAGCATTTATTTATCAAAAATGGAGTAAATATTCTCATGTTGATGTAGCTTCCTACTCTCAAAATATTTTGGGTGGTGTCCTTGTTTTAGGACTGATCTAATGCCTTCCCCTAAAGCATCACATTCCAAGACAAATGGTTTAGAAACATTAGGAAAGGATAGAATAGGACAATTGATTATTACCTCCTTCATTCTTTGGAACTATTTTTTATTCCCCTCATTCCTTCGGAAAGAATATTTCTTTGCCAAATCAATGAGAGGTGAAGTGAGTTGGGATAAGCCCGTCACAAACTTTCTATAGTAGGTGCAAGTTCCAATGAATCCTCTTAATTTAGTGAGACTTTTGGTATGATTACACTAAAAAGGATCTTATTTTATCCATTTCCACATTCACACCATCTTGACCAATGGAATTTCCAATATACAAGAGATATGTAAAACCAAACTCACATTTTGACAACTTAGCAAACAAAGATTGATCATGCAGAATTTTTAATGTTCCTTGCAAGTTGCTTTTGGAATATTTTTTTCATGCATGATTGGAATGTGGCTGGTGCATTTGTCAAGACCAAGGGCATGTCAAAAAACTCAAAGTGACCATAGTGGCATCTAAAAGCAGTATTTGGCATGTCTTCTTCTCTCATTTGAATTTGGTGATAACCAGATATAAGGTCAATATTTCAGAAAACATTTTCCCCATGGAGCTCATTCATGATATTATCAATCCTTGGGATGGGGTATATATTATTTAATGTATTATTTTTTAATTATTTGAAATCAATGCACATTCTCAAGGTTCCATCTTTCTTTTTTACCGTAACAATTGAAGAAGAAAATGGGCTAAAACTAGGCCTTATGAGATCCAACTGTAAGAGTTCTTTAATGGAATATTCAATATCATATCGAATCCTTTTTTGGTTCCTATAGGGATGCATTTTTACAGGTTGTGCTCCTATTTCTAACTCAATTATATGCTCAACACCTCTATCTGGTGGTCTTCCCGGGGGAAGGTCTCCAAAATCCTTCTCATACTTACTCAATAGTTGCTCTATCTCCTTAGGATCCTTTGAAATATTCAAGTGAGGTTTAGGATATGTAATTAAACATTCAAAAGCCCATTCTATATCTCCATGCCTCAATATATTCCTCATGATGTTAGAGGACACTACTTGATTTAGGTAAGTGTGCATTCCCCTCAACAAGATGTGTTTCCCTTCTAAATTTTTGAACCTTATTTCAAGGACTTGATAATTCACTATTTTCTCCCCTAAATAATATAACCATTTTACACCCAAGACGACATTTGTATCAACCACTTCCACTACATAAAAAATTTCAGTCATAGTATGATTTTCTAGAGTCACTTGAATCTTTGGAATCCATTTAGTGCATTCCATAGAATTGTTACCTAGAACGATGACTCTGAAACCATCAAAAGTTTCATATTGTAAATTTCTCCTCTCCACAAAGGATTCATCTATGAAGTTGTGAGTGTCTCCACCATCCACTATAACTGTGACCTCTTTTCCTTGTATGCTACCCTTGAGCCTTAAGGTGTGGAATATAGGTACAACCGAGAGTGCTACAATGTTTCCTATATAAGGAGTATGTTGTTGTTCTTATGTTGTTTCATACCCTTCTTTTTGAGGTTCAATTTGTGCTTCCTCCTCCTCCTCCTCCTCTTCATAATATTCGTAAAAAACTTCAATGTAGTCTGCCTTCCCCTCGGCACATCTATGTCTCTGGACCTAAGTTTTTTCGAATGTAAAACATAGCTTCTTTCTTATAAGATATTCTTTTCTTGGTCCTCATTTATTTTCTTTGGTATATGAGTCCTTTTTCCATGGTTTCTTATCTTCCTTGAACTTGGAAGGAAAATTTGGCTTGGGAGGGTATTTCGGGTTTTTTGGCAATACATCCTGCAAATCCTATGCAAGCATCCCAAATTGAATAAAATATTATTAGGAATATAATTAAACTTAATTTACTGTCATTTTTTGTGGTTAATAGCTCATAAATAGAGTATTAAATCTTCATATTCGAATGCATAATTTTAGTTATATTTGCTTCAGGGAAATGACACATAAAAGCTCAACTTCAAATCATAAATGGTGTACATAATGGTTTAGAATATAGAAATATCAATATATACCATTGAAATCATTTAAATATCTCAATAAAATCATATAACATTGACCCAAGTTGCAATATACACCAGATATATAGTCTCCATTGAAAGGAAAAATCATCACATGGAAACTAGTCACAATAATGCTTGGCAATGTCGACATTTGAATATGTATTTATTCTTATTTTGAATTACATAAAATATGAGAGACATATTAAATATCCATGAATCACTCACCCATTCTTGGGAATCAAATGAACTTAATTGGGCGCAACCACTATTCACACAAGTGCACCTTCATAGAAAGAACATGGAAATATGGAAGTGGAAATTGAGAGAATGGGAGGAGAGATGGGTGAATAACAAAAGAAGCATACTATCTACAGAAAAAAACTCCATGAATATCCAAATGAGAGGTATGAATGGAATCTCCCATGGCCAACTAGGATGAGAATACCAGTCTCTCGAAATTGGCTCACTAGCAGAGTAAATGTGCACTCATCGTGCAATGGACAAGCTAATGCTCTCCAAATTCCAAAGGAAAATTCACAAATTATAAAAATCCATTTCCATTCATCATTACATATTTTTATATCCCTCCTAAGGTACTCGAAGTTCAAATTCATTTCCATAGGATTCCTCCACCTCATCCTTGATGTTTAGTAACCTCTATGCCACTTAGACTTCTCCTAAACCCTTCATCTTCCACCAAATTTAAATGGCTTCCACCTACTCCCAAGTGCACCCTCTTAGAGGATATTTTTAGCATTGACATGCAAGGTTTTCATAGGTATACAATCAGGTTTATCTTGTCATAGAATCTTCCATCATTGTTGTAATAAAGCACATGGAATCTAGCTCCACATGGCACTTAGATTCTTCATATACTCTTCCTCTTATATGGGGAGTTACTTATTGTCACCCATTCGAATCATTGAGCTCATGATATGTCATTTGACAAATATTCACCTTCCAAGAACATTCCACCACTCATAATTTCGAATTTAGGTTAAGTCATGACATCTGTAAGGACGAATCTAGCCACCCAAGGCATCCATGGACCTCCAAATGTCCTCATGAAGCAATGCCACTTTATTTTATCCATATTTATTATTTTTGTGACCAAAATTAATGTGTAAATGATAAAATAAGGTTCTCTTGGGTCTCATAGTTCCCTTATTGCAATATTTAATTCCTCCTCCCCCAACATAGGGAACTAGCAGGTGGGTGAAACATTATCAACTAGTAGACCTATTAGGATGGGGACATGGAAATCATCCCCACCCAATATTTCTTGTCCTCAAGCAATGAAAATTTTGGATGCTACAAAATTTTTGTGTCTTCCCAAGTGGCCTCCTCACTAGGAAAATCCTTCCATTGTTATCTAATAAATCTACTCAATTAGAATCAAGCCAGATCTCCCTAGTCCAAGAGGATATAGAACAAATAAAAAACACAATACAATCTACTTTCCTATATCAAATAGAAATACAAAGCAATAGATAGCTCATTTACTTGAAATATGCAGATCCTCTTCTCTCTTTGTTGATCCAAGCTCTAGAATCTTCAAATCTTCAGCTGAAAAACCCTGCCAATCAAGTGGAAACAAGCAAACAACATATTCGTATCCAAATATATAATTGATCTAAGATAACAGTTAAGGAATAAATCTGTAAACATTATCAACACAATAATATTTATGGAAATATATTTGTATGAATGTAATAAAGGAGATACATAGAATTACAATGAGAAGGAACATTACAACCTAGCCTTAATGTTGAAATATTCCATCCAACAATCAAAGCCAAATCCTCAAAAGCAATATAGTAAGCCACCTAGAAATTCCACCGCCATAAGAGTACCATAGTCCTTCCTCCCTTCCAAATGGAGAGAGTGTTTAATTTCTAAGGCTAAAGGGATAAGTAGGTTAAGGAATAGGAGGAGGAATCAAAGGGATATTCCCTATAGGTTAGTGTTAATGTATTTGTAAATTCAGAATGTATTCATCCATATATATTATGTATTGTACCCCGATGTTTATTCCAAGAAGTGTCTATAATGTAAACAAGTCATGTCAAGTCATTATGGGTATCCCTCCTAATTTTGAAGGGTTAAATTCCCCGCAGTTGTGGTGCCATAGGTTTATTAGACTATCCTATATAAGTTGGCCCTAGGTGAGTTATTGTAAGTTGGGGCAATATTTCCCACCATTTTGTTAAGGATAACCCTCCTTGTTGGTTGAAGGGGAAAAGTCCCCACAAGTTGTGGGGCACTAGGGTTATTAGACTCTTTTAGAGATGTCGGCTCTAGTAAGTAATTTTTAAGTGAGGCCAACATGTTGGAGTGGAGATTAAGTAAATGAAAGAATATAGATAGAGAGTGGGCCTCTATATTTATTATAGACACACTCACTCACTAAGGCACATGAGTGAGAGAGAAGTTGTCAGGACAAGAGAGAGAGAGAGACTACTGTTGTCGGGAGATCATCTTACTATTTTGGGGTTTTACTTTTGGTGCTGATTATATCTCTGAGGTATTTGTGGGGTTTTCTCCTTTTAGGGTTTCCCCGAGGAAAAAAATTGTGTTTATTGTCTCTTGTGTTTGATTTTTGTGCTTGTTATTCTCTTAGTTAAAGATACTAAGATCATAATGCTAGCTTGAATGATAAAAATATAACACAGTATCAGAGCTAACCTGAGAAAAAGACATTGTGCATCTGTAGAAGCTATGGATTCTCAATTTTTTGGTCTCTCTCCATAATCCATCCACAAAAGTATGCTAGGTTGACTCTCCATTGAAGGGAGCATCTTTCTGTCGAAGTGAAATTTGATTCCGAGCATTTTCAATTTTTGGTGCGGGAAATTAGGGCTTCTTACAGAAGAGAAATTTTTAAGTCAGCCCAGCATAGGATTTATCTCCTCATCAAAATAAAATTTTAGAGACCTATTTCAAGATTTTTGGTTGGGTATGACTCTGGGAAAGTCAAACCCTAGTTTGACCCCGGGCCGAAAAAACCCTAAAATACTAAAACTGATAATTTTTTTGTATATTTTCTATATCTTAGGATTGGAGAAATATAAGGAGCCAAAAATTTCATAGGACGAATATAAAATCCGTATTTACATTGAGTCCAAATTTTAGACTCATATTCACTATATTCTAGGAGATATGATCCCTCCATGTTAGGGTTTCAGCCTCTTCTAGGATTCATCCAAAAACAGGACACCTGGGGAGAATTACTATATATCGGGATAATAATGTCCAAATTAATTTTTTGAAGATTTTACATAAAGGGAACATCCTTTAATTTCGGTGGTCCAAGTTTCATACCCAGAAGATAAAACAGTGACACATGGCAGTCCGTACAACTTTGCTATGATGAACAGTCCTGAAACAGGTCATTTTCGGAAAATGATCATAAGTCCCAATTGGTGAAACCAATTCTGATGAAAATACTGATGTTGGAACAAGTACAATAAATTATATTTCACTGCAAATTTTTATACACAGAGGATTCATAATGCCGTATATATCACAGAAACAGTATCAGGAATTTCTGTAGAAGAAATTGGAAAACTAGGGCTTCCTGTTCCGGGAGATTCTCTCCATTGTTTTCAGAAAAGGTGTATATTGGACATATCACCTTGAAGAGGTATATATTTCTATCCAATCATATCTTAAATATTCCAAGCTTTGAAAATTATGGTTTCTCTGACAAACCCTAGATCAGCCAGCTCCAGAACCAGGACGGGCACCTCAAATCGCTAAGATCTAATCTTTTGCTATTTTAATTTTAGGTTCTCATTTCAAAGTGATCTATCACATCAGATTGATGATAATATTGTTGAATTTGACAAATTCCAAGCATGGAATTATATGATCTCTCTAAATTAAATGAATTGAAAACCTACATAAGAAGAGAGGTTCCAATTCCAGAGGGAGATGAGACTAAATCCTTTCACCAGAAGAACTTGGTCAAGGACAAAAAGATCATTGCTGATTCAATCATGGGTCACCTTATACCACAAGTGTCTTCCATAAAGACACCAAAATATATGGTTGATTCCTTGACCAAGCTATTTTAAGAGAAGAACATAAATATCAAGATGACCTTAAGAAACGAGTTGAAGAATGTGAAGATCCGGAATGCAGAGACCATACAGTCATACTTTACAAGGGTCTCTCAAATAAAAAAACAACTTGTAGTAGTAGAATAATAAGTGGATAATGTAGAAGTGGTGATAGCCACCTTGAATGGCCTCCCAGGATCATGGGATTCATTCATACGAGGAATGTGTACCAGAAGGAAGTGATTACTTTCAGCAGACTCTAGGAAGAAGAAGAAGCTCGACTCATAATAAGAGAAGAGAAGATGGGAGCAACTAAAGATCAAGCTATCACCATCCAAAGATCCCTCAAGCGATGAGGAATATGAATAAATCAAATCTTGAAGAACCTATTATCCATATTATCATTTGGATAAGAAATGATGCTATTATGAATAAAGAATATGATGAAGCTCAAGGCTCAAGAAGGAGTCTACCCACGAAACAAATAAAGATAAGTATCCAATTGTAATTTCATGATATTTTTTTTTGTTATGCATTTGTTTATATTCAATTAATGTATTATGCATGATATAATGTTTGCATTAATGACAATATATTACTAATATGCATGTGATGGGTAAGTAGCTCATGGTGATATACAGCTCTCCATTGCTACTTATCTAGAATGAAACCTCTTTGCTGACATATTGGATTAGTGCACAATCTCAATGCTGTCCTGGTAGAGATGGAAGGCATCCAGAAAAGTTTCCATGAGATATGGATGAATGTTGTATTGGCTAAAATAGTTGCATGATCATATATTTATGCATAATAATTTTCCATTATGAATATCCCTTTGTGAAATGTTTATAACCATACAACTAATGCATTTGACTTGTAGGAAAGATCACATAAAATAGCCTACAAGGAAAGAAGGATGAGACTTGTTCCAAAGAATAAGTGACCACAGTTCAAGATGAAGAATAATATGATGAATGCAGCGTCATCATTGATGTAGAACCTTTGAGCTATGAAGAAGTAACCAAGAATAAAGGGAAGACCAATTCATGAAGAATGATGTCTAGGATGCAATATCGATACATGAATGGAATTTTGTAGTTCCATCATGCACTATATGGAAACATCGTGGGATACAAGGCAACATTAGTAGCACAAGGCTTCTTACGAAAAGAAGGCATAGAATATGAAGAGATATTTGTAGCCAGTGGGAGTTGAGACACATGACAGGAAGAATCATGTAAGGCAAGTACTGGGTAAGGCAATAATATATCTATAAGGTAAGAATACATTGTGCAAATGAAATAAGGCCTTGTATGAGTTCAAAAGACACCCATGGGATAACACATACATGATGAGCTTCATGAAGATATTAACCTTTGCTACAAGGATGCGGATGAAAGCCTATAGAGGATGACAAGCTCATAGATGGGTGCAATAAGAAATTTTGAAAAATTTCAAGATAGAGGATCTTCATATCCAATGATCCTAGATGGATACATAGAATATTAGTAGTAAAGGAAGCTACTTGTCACTTCAGTACAGAATGTTTCAGTGCATAGAGTATGAAATATGGAGGGAGAATGATGCTTTGCTTCAGAGGGAGTGACTGTAGAAGATCCAGAGGTTCGACATGGTACGACAGGATAGACAGATTACTGATGACTCTAGGATTTACTAAGAGTAAAGCGGATTCCAACCTCTGCTTCATGGTTGAAGACAAAAGACCAATGATGCTCCCGTTATATGTCGATGACTTGTTCCTGACAGAAAAGAAGAACTCAATAAAGTTACAAGAAGGAGATTTGCTACTGAGTTTGAAATGAAGGACTTGGATATGATACACTACTTTATAGGCATGGGGGTGTGGCAAAATGAGGATGGAATATCCCTGAGAGAAGGGTAGTATGCAGTAGAGATCCTGAAGAGGTTTGAGATGATGGATTTCAAGGCCATGACCACACCTATGGCATCGAACCTGAATCTATATAATGATACTTCATCAGAAGTGGTTGAAGCTATGATCTATCATCAAATTATTGGGTCCTTGATGTACATGACGAACACGAGACTAGATATTTTCTTTGTTGTGAATAGCTTGAGCCATTTCCCGACAGATCAGAGACATGTTCACTTGATTGCTGCAAAGCATATTCAGAGGTACCTGAGGGGTATAGTTGATTATGGGATCAAGTATGAGGCAAATCAAAAGATTAACCTAGAGGGTTATGTTGAATCAGATTGGGTAGGTAGTGCCATCGATAGGAAGATCACTTCATGGTGTTTCTTCAGTATGGGATCAAGTGTGATCTCTTGGTTTAGCAAGAAGCAATCCTGTGTGGAAATAATTACAACTGAAGTAGAGTATATCACAGCTTGTTTAGCTAGTTGTGAGGAAATATGGTTGAGGAATCTACTATCTGATTTATTTGACCCCAGTTGGATGCTACTTGTATATATTGCGACAACCAGAGTTGTGTGAATTTGCTGGAGAACCCGGTGTTCCATGACAAGTCAAAGCATATCGAGATCAAGTATCAATATGTCAAGGATATGGTGCAGAAAGGAGGAGTGAAGCTCCAGTATGTTGCCATGGATGAACATATAGCTGATGTGTTGGCTAAGCCATTGGCCAGAGTGAAGTTTGAGTACTTCAGGGAGAATCTTGGGGTTCTCCAAATCAATGTTCCCTCCAAAGGGAAGTGATGAGTCAGTGAGCCATTCTGACATGGTGAAAGGATTGGTTCCTTCCATTGTTAGATGTAAGGGCTGAGCCATTTTGCCATGATGAGAGGATTGGTTCCTCGCATGTCATATATGAGTGTTGAGCCATTCTATTGTGATTGTAGGATTGGTTCCTACATGATAAGATATAAGTGCTGAATGCCATTCTTTGAATGGAGACACCTAGTCAGTTACCAGGAATACTCAGTCTGGGACTGAGGTCCATTTTGATGTGACTATAAGATTGGTTCCTACATGATCAGATATAAGTGCAGAGCCCTTCTGACATGCTATATTGGTTCCTCGCATGGTCAGATGTAAGTGTAGATCCATTTCGACATGTAGGTAGGATTGGTTCCTCGCATGGTAAAATGTAATTGCTGGGTCATTCTGACATAGATGACTGGATTGGTTCCTCTCATGGTTAGATGTCAGTGCTGGGCCTTTCTAACATAGATGATTGGATTGGTTCCTCTCATGGTCATATGTAAGTGTTGGGAATGCCTTTCTGACATGGTGTTCGATGTGTTCCTCTCATGGTTAGATGTAAGTGTTGGGTGGGACATTCTGACTCAAGGTCAGACATATGTGTTGAAAAATACCTACATGGAGGCTAGGCCTACAACTAGCATGAAAAAGGGTTGGCTCTGTAGAACTTCCTGTGATGAGAAGAATCAAGAGATAGCACTTGTAATGATGATCCAGGAGAGATTCTCCAGAACCAGAGATGAGTGATCATCCATATCCACTAATGATGATCCAGATCGAGTGATCATCCAGATCGAGTGATCATCCAGATCCAGTGATGATGATCTAGATCGAGTGATGATCCAGATCCAGATGAAGATGACTTGAAGATGACGAGGACTTGATGATGATCCAGATTATACAGAGAAGAAGACTTGTGCTGATAAATTGTGTCAAGAGAATACCTTCCTATTTAAGAGGGATTTTTGATGTATTTGTAACTTCAAAATGTATTCATCCATATATCTTATGTATTGTACCCCGATGTTTATTCTAGGGAGTGTCTATAATGTAAACAAGTCATGTCAAGTCATTGTGGGTAACCGTCCTATTATTCAAGGGTTAAAGTCCCTGTAGTTGTGGGGCCCTAGGGTTATTAGAATATCTTATACAAGTTATCCCTAGGTGATTTATTGTAAGTTGGGGAAATAGTCCCCACCATTTTGTTAAGGATAACCCTCCTTTTTTGTCGAAGGGGAAAAGTCCCCACAAGTTGTGGGGCAGTAGGGTTATTGGACTCTCCTAGAGATGTCGGCTCTAGTAAGTAATTGTTAAGTGAGGCCCACATGTTGGAGTGGAAATTAAGTGAACAAAAGAATATAAATAGAGAGTTACCCTCTCTATTTATCACACACACACTCACTCACTAGGGTGCATGAGTGAAAGAGAAGTTGTTCGAACAAGAGAGAGAGAGAGAGACTACTGCTATCGGGAGATCATCTTACTATTTTGGGGTTTTAATTTTGGTGTTGATTCTATCTCTGAGGAATTTTTGGGGTTTTTTCCATTTATGGTTTCCTCGAGGAAAAACATTGTGTTCATTGTCTCTTTTTTTTATTGTTGTGCTTGTAATTCTCTCAGTTAAAGATCCTAAGATCATAATGCTATTCTGAATGATAAAAATATAATAGTTAGGAACTGAATGACATCTCACTTAGATAATAGGGATAGAGCTCCACCTCATCCACCTTCGAGAAGGGCCTTGAAGCTCTGTTTTTTTCCCTCAAAACACCATCGGCGCACTTTCCAAAAAGGGGAAAAGTTCCTTCGACACACCTAGCATGAAGGAAAAGAGCGTTGACCTTCCTAAAGAGGGAAAAAAGGAAGAAAAACCTAGGTATCAATCCATTTTAGCAGAAATAAATTTGGGGATTAGGAAAAGGGTTAACACATGGGTCAAGACTACAAGATTTCGGTGTAACATCCATTGTACCAAAAATTATTTTATTGTTCTTCTTCATAGCCTTCTCTCCCTTGTTCTCAATATTTTGTTTCAAATGAGAACAAGTTGTCCTTACTCAAACAAAGGTGGTAAAGTATCTGAAAGAGTAAATGTGCTTCCCTATAACCTTCTTTAGATAAGAAACATTAAATACCTTATGAATTTTTCTTCCCATGGGAAGCTCCAATTGATAGGCCACGTGTCCAACTTTTCGGGTCACTTTGTAGGGACCATAAAATCTTGGTTTGATATTTTTTGAACCTTTAAATTTTATGGTGTTTTGTTTGTAGGGATGCAACCTATAATACACCAAGTCATCCACTTGTATTTTTCTCTCCATTCTATGTTGGTCTGCATATTGTTTGTACTGATTTTGAGCAACTTGCGAGTTATCTATCAAAACCTTCAAGACTTATTGACTTTATTCAATCCAATCCTTATCCTTTAAAGCTATACTATCACAAAAAATGTGGTCAATAAAAGTGGATGCACCATAGTCATAATGTGGTCAAGACATGCTAATGGAAATATGGAAAGTAGTATTGTAACATAACTCACCCAAATGCAACCATTTTATCCATGATTTTTGCTTCCCACTAACATAGTTCCTCAAGTAGCGTTCCAACCACTGATTCACCATCTCTGTTTTGATATCAATTTTTGGATGATAACTTTCTGTAGGTGTCAAATTTGTCCCCATCATTTTGAACATCTCTTCCAAAAATGCACTAAAAAATATGTAATCTCTCTCACTGACATGATCTTAGGAATCCCATGCAATACGAAAACTTATTTAAAAATAGTTCAGGCACTTGTGCAGCACTAAAAGTGGTAGTAACAACAAATAAATGATAAAATTTAGTGAGTCTATCCACCACCACAAATATGCAATCCTTACCAAATACTTGGGAAAACCAGTGATGAAGTCCATGGAAATGCTCTCCCATTTTTGTTATGGAATAAGAAAGGGATGCAAGAGACCATTTGGATGAGTGTGCTCCACATTATTTTGGTGACACTAGTGGGCAATTCATTAACATAATTCATAACATCATCCTTCAACCCTTTTCATGCAAATATTTCCCTAAACATTTGGTATGTTTTGAAGAAACCACGGTTATATGCTAGAGGATAATCATCAGGTTCGTTTAAAATTTCCTCCTTTAAACTCGAATTAGGGACCGAATAGATTCTACCTTTGTAGTATATGATTCCTTCCAACACCTTATACTGATCATCATGGATATTTCCATCAAATATTTCACAAGAAAATTTATCCTTGGCATACTCTACTTCTAATGTGGCTTTCCAATTTTCTGCTAGATTCATTAGAGAAATATAAGGTCTTGTAGGTAAGGCATCAAATATCACATTATTTTTTCCCTTCACATATTCAATATCAAAGTAAAATGATATAATATTACTAACCCACTTTTTCTTCATTTCATTTAAATCCTTTTGAGTGAGGAAGTACCTTAAGCTATTATGGTCAGTTTTGACCACAAATTTGTTTCCCACCAAGTATTGTCTAAGCTTAATCAAAGCATGCATGATGACTAATATTTAATTATCATAATTGGAGTAATTTTTTTTTATATTTTTATCATATAAGCTACCATTATGATCTTAGGATCTTTAACTGAGAGAATAGCATGCACAACAATAAAACCTAAGCACAAGAAAAGAGACAAGAGACACAAAGAATTTTCCTTGGGGAAACCATAAAGGAGAAAACCCCACAAATTCCTCAGAGATAGAATCAGCACCAAAGGTAAAACCCAAAAATATAAAGATGATCTCCTGATGGCAGGAGTCTCTCTCTTGTCCCAGTAACTTCTCCTCTCACTCATGCACTCCAATGAGTGAGTGTGTGTGTGATAAATAGAGAGGCTCACTCACTATTTATATTCTTTCGTTCACTTGAAACCCACTCCAACATGTTTGCCTCACTTAACAATTAGTTACTAGAGATGACATCTCTAGGAGTGTCTAATAACCCTAGTGCCCCACAACTTGTGGGGACTTTGCCTCCTACGACCAATAGGAGGGTAACACAATGGTGGGGACTATTTCCCCAACTTACAATGACTCACCTAGGTTCGACTTCACTAGGATAGTCTAATAACCCTAGGGCCCGACAACTGTGGGGACTTTAACCCTTGACCAATAGAAGGGTTACCCACATTGACTTGATATGAATTTCACATTATAGCAACTTCCCGATCAGAACATTAGGGCATGACATGAATCAAGCACATCCTAGAATAAACATTGGGTTACAATAGACACAAAATAAAAGTGAATACATTCCAAAGTTACAATTACATCAAAAATGTTCTCAGTGTTTTTAGATTTATACTCTCAAAATATATTGGGTTTTTTCCTTGTTTTACGACTACTCCAATGCCTTATCCTGATGCATCACATTCCAAGACAAATGGCTTAGAAAAATTAGGGAACTCTAGAATAGGATAGTTTATTATTATCTCCTTCATTGTTAGGTAATATTTTTCATCCCCCTCATGCCATTCTAAGTAATCTTTTTTTGTCAAATCAGTGAGAGGTGAAGTGAGTTGGAAGAACCCCTTCACAAACTTTCTATAGTAGGTGAAAATTCTAATGATTCCTCTTAATTCAATGAGAATTTTGGGACGAGTCCACTAAAAAATGACTATTATTTTCTCCATATCCACCTTCACACCATATTTACCAATGATGTGTCCAAGATACAAGGGCTCTATCAAACCAAACTCACATTTTGATACCTTAGCAAACAAAGATTGGTAATGCAAAATGTTTAATACCTCTTGTAGATGATGCAAATGTTCCTTCCATGTTTTACTATAAATAACAATGTCATCAAAGAAAAATAGTACAAACTTATGAATTTTCTTGTGGAAGATTTTGTTCACGCATGATTGGAATGTGACAGATGCATTTGTGAAGCCAAAGGGCATGCAAACAAACTCAAAGTGACCATAGTGGCATATGAATTCAGTCTTTGGTATGTATTCTTCTCTCATTCACATTTGATAAATAGATATAAGGTCAATATTTGAGAATAAATGTCCCCATGGATCTCATCCATGATCTCATTTACCCTTGGGATGGGGTATCTATTCTTTATTGTCTTTTTGTTTAATTCTCTAAAATCAGTGAACATTCTCAAGAATCGATCTTTCATTTTTACCATAACAACTGAAGAAGCAAATGGGCTAGAACTAGGCCTTATGAGACCCAAATCCAAGAGTTATTTAATGGCCTCTTCAATCTCATATCAAATCATTTTTGGGTTCTTATAGGGATTCATTTTGATACGTTGTGCTCATATCTCTAACTCAATGATATGCTCAACACCTCTATCTGGTGGTCTTCCTGGGGGAAGGTCTCCAAAAACCTTCTCATGCATACTAAATAGTTGCTCTATCTCCTTAGGATGACTGGAAACCATTCTGGCCATGATTACTAAATAGTTTCTCTATATATGGCCAACCTAGGCATAGATACATCAAAAACCATTATTGAAAGCTTTTCAAATTCTGACATATATGCTTCCGGAGCTCTTACTTGCTTCAATTTTGCTAGTTCTTTGAAAGGAAGTTTGGGGTATTTCCTCTCAAATATCCCCATCATTGCATTGTAGAAACCCTCATAAGATAAAATATGATCACATCCCGAGGGTATAAAATCATGGAACCACCAATAAATTTCTTCCCCTTCAATATGCAAAATGGCCATTTTCAATGCATCTTCTTCAACCATAGGATTTAATTGGCAACATACACTTAAATTTTGCAACCAAGCACTCACAGGCATTTGTGAGGAACCATCAAAGGAAGGAAAGTTTACTTTTCCCATAGTTTATTTAATTCATGATCAATATGGGGTTCCCTATTCCCATTTACTCCTTGCTTGAGCTGAAGAGAATCTCTAATTAGCTGATCAAAGGGTAGGACTTTCCTACATTCATCACTTAATTGCTGCCAATCATTTCCTTCTTATCTAGCATCATAGGTGGTATAAGGGCCTTATTTGGACTCTAAAAACATAGGTATTGGTAGTCCATTCTGATTTTTGAAATCATGAGGTCTGTTATGAGGTCTAGTCTTCAAAAAAATGGTTTCTCCATTGGTCTTCTTCGCATCATGAGGTGAACTACTACTACTTTCTAGTGTTGACTTTCCCCCAAGTTGGCTAGCCAACAATTTGAATCTTTGCATAAAGTTTTTGGAAATTGCTTCAAGATATTATTTATCAAATGTATCAAGTTAATAATTATTGTATTTTTCATCCATATCTCTTAGTTCTAATTTTTCCTTAATCTCCTTGTAAAAAGAACTAACTTCACCACTTTCTTCCCTTTCACTGTTAAGGTCTCTAGTTCCAGTTTCTAATGGAGGGAGGTTAGAATCAGGAAAAATGAATATGTATCTCTATCAGGATCCAATATCATGCTCTGATACCAATTCTAATGTCCCAATTCAAAAATTCCCAACAAAGGCAGAATTTTGGAAAATGTGTTTGACTAGTCTTGACTCCATGGGATTCGAATGGCTCAAGAGGGTCGCAAAATTAGTAGGGGATGATATAGGGTGTATTATAAGTATTCAATTGAATCTATTATATTTTTATTATAGTTCATATACATATTCAACTCAATTTCGGCATGATGGATAGAAGAGAAAAACAAACTAGCAATTTATGATGTAATCACCCCTAGGGTGTGAGAATAAATGGATATCCAACTCCTATGAAGCCCTCTAAAATTGAATAAAAGAGTATGGGTTCTGTAATTTGACTTAATTTATTGTCATTTGGTGTGGTTAAGAGTTCCTAAACAAAATATTAAATCTTCATATCCGAATTCATAATTTTGATGATATTTGCTTAAGGGAAATGACACATAAAAGCTCAACTTTGACTCATAAATGGTACATATAATGGTTAAGAATAGAGAAATATAAATATATACCATTGAAATCATTTCAATAGCTCACTAACAACATATAATATTGACCCAAGTCACAATATACATCAGATATACAATCTTCATTGAAAGGGAAAATCATCGCAAGGAAACTAGTTACAATAAAGATTGGAAATGTTGACATTTGGATATGTATTTCTTCTGATTTTCAATTACAGAGAATATGAGTGAAATATAACAGAACCATGAATAAATCACCCATGATTTGGAATCAACTGAATGCAATGAGGCGTAACCACCATTCACACAAGTGTGCCTTCATAGAAAAACATGGAAATATGGAAGTGGAAATTGAGAGAATTACATGAGAGATGGGTAATGAAAAGTAGAATACTCCTATATGCATAAAAACAATCCATGAAGCTACAAATGAAATTTCTGAATGGCCACTCCCATGGAAAACTTGGATGAGAATATCACTCTCTCAAAATTGGCTCATTAGCAGGGTAAGTGTGCACTCAGCATGCAATGGACAAGCTAATGCTCTCCAAATGCCAAAGGAAAATTTACAAATTATAAAAATCCATTTCTATTCCTCATGAAATATTTTTATAACCCTCATAAGTTCCATGAATCTCAAATTCATTCCCGTAGGCTTCTTTCACCTCATATGTGATGTTTAGTAACCTCCATGCCACTTTACCATCTTCTCAACCCTTCATCTTTCGCCAAATTTGAATGGCTACCACCTAGTCCCAAGTGTGCCCTCCTAGAGGATATTTTTATTCTTGGCATGTTAGGTTATCATAGGTATGAAATCAGGTCTGACTTGTCAAAGAATATTCCATCCTACTTGTCATAAAGCATAGAGAATCTAACTCCACATGGCACCTAGTTTGTTCCTAGACTCTTCCTCTTCTATGGGGAGTTAATTCTCCTAAAACATTCAAATTATTGGGCTCATGATACATAATTTGACAACTCTTCACCTTCCAATAACATTCCATCACTCATAATTTTGAATTTGGGGTTAAGTCATGACATGTGGAAGGAATAATCTAGTTACCCAAGGCCTCCATGGGCCTTGAAATGTCCTTATGAAGAAATGACACTTTATTTTCTCCATATTTATTATTTATATGACCCAAATAAATGTGAAAATGATAAAATAAGTTTCTCTTTGGTACCATGTATTCCTTATTGCAATATTCAATGCCTCTTCCCACAACCTAGGGAAGTAGTAGGTGGGTGAAACATTGTTAACTAGTAGACCTAGTGGGATGGGGACATGACATGAACGATACATTTTTTAATATAACAAGATGAAAACATAGCAGAAAAAACAAAATAATTTCTAGATCATGTCACCACGTATCCATTATACCAATCTTTCCCACAAGCCAAGAATTTTGTAATTAGATTCAGTATGAGAAAATTATGCCAATTTTAGTGAACATGCCCAGAAATTTCTCCTCCACAAAGTTTCACAATTTTATCCAAGAGTTGTGAAAATATTGAGAGAATTGATGACAAAAAAATGAAATGTTTGATATTATATTTATATATGTTGTGGAGGAAAGTTAGTACCTCAAACTGGGCCAACATGTCACATGGGGTACACAAACTTCAAACATTTATCTCTTCAACCATAAGGAGCTAGAAGATGCTCCACATATCAACATAAATGGTTTGATTATGACTATCTCCCTATGATGGGTTTATTTGCAAATTATTTCTCTAATACCCTTAAATTCTTCAAAATATGTCAAGTACATCAAAGAACTCACACCAGGGATGATTTTATGGAACCATACTTATTTAAAAGTGTATAAATGTTGGCGAACCTTACCAATTCTTAAAACACCAACTATAAAATGTTTGGCAATATTTTTCAAAAAATATTTTAATTTCCAAGGATTTTATATCATTTATATAATAATTTGGTGATTTTTAGGGTGAAAAAAGTCTACCTCATCAAAATTGGGAAAAACAGGGCTTCAAAAATTCCAAAATGGTGAATCTTTTTTTCGAGAAAACCCCCTAGAAATAGCCCATGGGCTAAATTTGGCCCCTAAAATTATCCTTGCCTCACACATGAGAGTGTGAAAGAGCATACCACCAAATAAAAAAATTTCAAAGTATTCTTCAACATATCAAGGCAAGTATGTGGGCTCTACGTCCATCTATATCCCAATAGCCATATAACCACAAAAAGGACCATACATCACCATGGTTCAAGACCCGAGGTACCACATGCTGTAAGGGTTTCAAGGACTCTTTCAAATATACCATATAATCTTTAAACAAGATATTTTCCATGGAATTCAAGGCCATTACATAGGATCCCATCACCAAGTGATGAGGGAATCATGACAAAAGATTCCATCGTATCAAAGTCTCCAACAATCATGGGCTTACAAACCACTATATGTATGGACTCCAAGACCCAAATCATTTCCAAATGCACCATCAATGATCATATGGTGTCCAAGGGTCATCATGTCGCCATTTATGTTGGTGTCATTCCTTCTCATGCACAACAAGGATGATTTTAGGGGCGAATTATAGCCCAATGGAGAATTTTAAGGGTTATCGAAAAAAAGGTGGGTGAATTTTTATATTAAAATGTTATTATTTTATTTAATATATTTGCCCATTATTTATTTCGTATATAGCTATACCAAGGTAAATCACATTCATCCTGATTTAGGGAAAATCTAGAAAAAAAATATTAGCCCACGAAATTATTTATTTTTGCCCACATTCGCCTGAATTTTTTCGTTTGCCAGGAGATATTCGCCCAATTTTTTCCGATTGGGAGGAGAAATGAAGATTGTTCACCGGATTTATGGATAATTGTTTGAAAAATTGGTATTTCGCCCAGGATTTATGGGTAATACGATTAAAAATTTGCTATTTCGTCGGGATTTATGAATATTTCTATAAATTGGTATTACTTCCACCTCGATTGGGGTAAATTAGACATAGTTCGTCCTGGATTTGGATTTGTGGACAATTATTTGAGTAAATGTGGAGATTTAATCAATTGGGGAAGTTTTTTCATTGGATTTGGTCCATAAATTTAGTCAAGTGAGGAATTTTTTTACCTATATAATGGTGCAAGAGTCAGGACTCGGGCTCAACATCAAGCTTGATTTCTATTGCAAATCGGTCTTTACAGTGGTTGTCAGGCTGATTCGTGGGAAGCAATTTCAGAAAGTTTCTTCTATCTACACCGTGCAAGCTTTTTACAGGTTATTTTCTTGAATCTTCTTTTATTTGTAGGATTTTTATAGGTTAGTTGCTATGAGCACTCAACCTTGTTTCTAGACCACAGCTTGATGGGATTTTCCAAATTGGAATCTGGATATTATTCTTTGGCACTCTGTTGGTTTTAACTTTTATTCTGGGTGTAAGTTATAGTAATCAAGAGCCATGGAGCTCATTAGCAATTATTTTCCAGGGCACATGGTACAGATTCATAGATTTCTTCGCTTTTCATTCTATTTTTCTTTTCAATTTCTGTACATATAATGCATACAGCTCTAGTTTCTGGTTGGGCCGGTTCAATGGCTCTATACGAATTAGCAGACCAGGTGGTGAAGAGCCAATGGTTGTTTATTCTGCTATTGAGTCTTCTGATCATGCTCTTTATTTTGTTGAAATACGAATCTTGTTCCCATTTGAACATAGGTTTCACTAGTTTATAAGAGTCCAACGTTGTTGGCAAAGTGGCAGAAACGAAGCGGGGGAACTGTCCATATGGTGGCTGTCGAACAATGAGGCAATGAAACGCTCTCAGGTGACTGTTCGAATTCCCAATGTGTGCATTTAGCAATGAGTGATGATTCAATTTCTTGTCGTGGGAATTTATGTTCATAATGATGTTATGCTTACTTTCGGTACTCCAAAAAAACAAATCTTGATCAAGCCCATATTTTCTCTTGCCTCCTCGAGGGGTTGGGCAAAGGAATGAAATCACAGGAGCACTTATCATCATGCTTGCCTCCTTTTTTTGTAGTTCCTCGATCTCGACCTCTAACTATACATTGAACTATACATTGAACTCGACCCTTTTCCAGCGTTAAGATCAAGTTTTGGAAATTGACATCCCTCCAACCAGTTTTAACTTTTACCCAGCAATGCCCTTCACAAGATGCAGTTGTATAGAAGCGCTCTCTAACTCTCTTGACCATCCTCAACTAAAACACTTGTTTTGTACACAATGGCTAAGCTTAATGTAATGACCCTATATCCCTAGAACACCACATTCCTCAGGGCTACATCAAATCCCCCAACTAATCTGATGGAATCCTTTGTTTCCCTGTAGGACAACTAGTGAGGAATGTCATCCTATGCCAGCAGATACTAGATAACACTTCATTTTTACCAACTAGAATTTCGATGAAAATTTGGATCCATTCCATGGTATTATCAATTGACACTTTTTCCTCCAAAATAATAAGAAAAGAGTCATAAAAATTTTTCCCATTCACCATTTGTCCAATGCCAATCCCTAGGGAGGAATACCTTTAATCCATCCTAAATTAGTCTGATCATGGAGGTAACTCAAAGCCTCTGTGGCCAACTCATCTAGGGAATGGGCCAGGGGTGGGCCTTGCCTAGTTATTCTAAATAAGATAATTTCCTTAGATTTATCTTGATTTACATGAAGTTTTCAACAAGAAAATGTATGCAACCCAAACAAAACATTGCCCAAATCATAGTGCCTACAAATAGCCAAAATGAAAGGTCACTCAACATTGTCATTAGCTTTCTCAAATTCAAGATTGACAAAAAGGGCCTTCAAGACAAGGCATCAGTCCATTCCATACCCCTCCCAAACTGACGCTACATTGTCTAGGATAAAACTTCCTCAAATTCAAGATTGACGGAAAGGGTCTTCAAGACAAGGCATCAGTCCATTCCATACCCCTCCCAAATTGATGCTACATTGTCTAGGATAAAAATTCCTCTAATGAACCCTATTTATTTCAGCCCAATGACCCAAGGTAAGATATAATAGGGTCGCAGGGATAGATCCTTGTCCAAGATCTTATAGGACACACTGAGGAGGGTGATTGGCTTACAACTTGTAATTAGTTCTAGGTCACCAGCCTTGGGGATAAATTTGATAAAGCTTCTATTAATGAGAGACCTTAAAACCTTCTCCAAACTACCTCTATGTAAACACTAAGTAGGTCAGGGACAACAAAATCCCATGTGAATTTTGAGCAGAGTGACTGGATTACAACTTGTAATCAGTTATAAACCATTGGCATTGGGGATAAATTTGATAAAGCCTCTATTAATGAGAAACCTTACAGATCTTTTCCATACCATCTCTTGGTAAACACTAAGCAGATTGTGCCGAACAATCTCACGTGTATTTTGAGGAGATATTGGCTTACAAGTTATAATTAGTTCTAGGGCACTATCATTGGGGATAAATTTGATAAAGCCTCTATTAATGAGATGATAGAGACCTTTTTTAGACTACCCCCTGGTCCACATTGAGTAGGTTGGGCCCAACAAAATCCAAGGTGGATTTAAAATTCACATGGGAAATAATCCATCCTAGGGGACTTATAATCAAGCATCACCATCAAAGGTTTGGTTAATTTCGGTAAGGTCAACTCCTAGTCATATATTATTTCTTGCTTCAGGGAAACTTTACAAGGGACAAGGTCAATGCATGTTTGCATGGCCACCCACTATGCATCTATAATTTATATCTTGGAGCTAAAAAACTCTATGGTAATGCTCAACAAATTTGCACTTAGTCCCCTCTTGCCTAGTTACCCTCCCTAGCGACTTCTTTAGGGCTCCAATCCTTCCAAAATCCTCCTTAATAACAAGCATTTTGTACAAGGCCTTAGTGGGATGGTCCTTAGTTTTATGCCAATGGAGTCGAAAGTGAATTTGAGCAGGCTAGTCTTGCTAAATATCATCCACCTTCAAGAAGTGCTTGAGCTTGGTGACTCACAATATTAGAGTTGCGCCATAGGAAATGAATTAAAGTCCTTGAGAGTCTTCTTTGAATTCTTCCTTAGTTGTTTTGTGGGATTAGTGCTACACCACTACTAGCTAGCAACCAAACGCTCACAACAATGTTGTAATTTTACCTTTATGGCATTGTTCCACTTTTCAATTGAACTTGTCCTCTCCCTGCGGTCTGGGTAGTAGGGTCAAAATCCACATAATGACTTAGATCCTAGCTGGTTGTTGCAAATGGGAGATGTTAAGCGAGTACATAGAATTTGACAATCTCATCTTAGTTGGTCCCCAAGATATCCAGAACACAATGGCTTGGGTATTCCAAGACATCTAGGGCCCATGCATGGCCACTTAAGAGGTATGATTCTCCTCTTTGAAAGAGTAGTAACAAAGGCCTTTTGGTAGGCATGATTCTCCTCTTTGAAATAATAGTAGCAGAGGCCTTTTGTTAGGTTCCTAGTAGCTGTACAAATCCAATGGTATGGCTCCCAAGCCTCTTTGACCTAGACCCTAATAACACATTCAAGGGGGATTCTACCTACAAAATATCCTAAGAGGTCTTGACACCTTGGACTTGAGACAATAACATATTCATTGATAGAAATTTCAGCAAAGATTTCATCAGCAGGGATTCTCAATTTCTTGTGATAAAATTCTAGTTCAAACTTGTGAAGGACAACGACACCATTGTTGATCCTGGTGTTGGCTTCAATAGGAAATTATTGCAACGCTTGCAGAGAAATATCAGGGGCGGGGTGGTTGTATGCCCCCTTCAAGCCTTATGACAGCTGAGTGAGGGCCTGTAGGCCAAATCACAGCAATAAAATGTGTTAAATTCGACAAAACATTGATTAGACGGCCAGGACACACAATCTTACAGGATTGCATTGATACCTCCTTCTATATAGATCAAAATAGTCAATAAAAAAACAAACTTACCATATAAATAAAGTTTGTTGAATATTTTTGCAATGTCGTTTGCTGTCTTGTTTTTGAGTTTCTATAGTAGTTGTCGTAGTTCGCTAAATTATTGTTTTTCCTAGTAAATCTATTGCTTCTGTAGCTGAATCTACTGCTGTTACATATAAATCTACTTATTTTAAAATATTGTTGTTATTAACTAATTTCAAGTAGATTTTATCCATCCTAGAGATCAATTTGTTGTGGCAGAGAAATTAGTTTACTGTTGATCGATTTGATTGGGTAGGGCCTGGCTTCTTACAAAAATATTAATTCATATGCTAGTGCAGTCCTTGGGTTCATAACAATTGGGCTCATAAAAATTGTATTAGAGCACTCTCTTGGCCTCGTGGCTGGACTTCAGCAATGGCATCATTTTCAGCCACGTGGGATGGGGAAAAAACATTATGTCTAATATACCTCAAAATAAGAATGGTCCATAGATTCATGAGTGGCTATGTTTTAATTGTATTGAATGATGTGTACCCCTGCTTATTCTTTCAATGATAAATGCAAAGAGCATGGACTAAGGTTTTATTAAATATCTCAATCTATCCATTAGTCTAAGGAAAGAAGTAAAGAATTGTCATTGACAACCAAGCATATTCCACAAAGATTTCCAAAAATAACTCAAGAATATAGAATCTTGATATGAGACAATGGTATAATGCAAATTACAATTTGTCCAAACATGCTGAAAAAATAACTTTTCAATTATAGGAACATCAAGGTATTTGCTGGAGGGGATGAAAAACAATCATATTTGAAATTTTATAAACCACCACAGGAGCAGGCCTCCTCACAAGCTTGCTGCAATGGCTTGCAACTATTGCTGCCATGTGAGTACTACTACTTTTTTCATTTTTGTGTTTCCTTTTCTATTAAGTGGCCCTTTGTTAACTTAGTGGCTTCTTCCTCTCTTGGGTTTGAATGCCAAGATCTAGCAGTATAGGTGTCTCTTTTGTCAAATCCACTCAGTACTTGTATTTAACTGAGGGGTATACTTGCACTAGACCTTACCTGTGAATACACTTTGTATCCATACGCTTTCAAATTTCTTGGGACTTTTATCAGGTCTAGGTCTAGCCAAATACATTGATCAATTTTGTAAGATACAGTAACAACGTAACATGTCAAAGGTCTGAGCACTGAAAGCACTTTGATTTAACTACTGGATCCAACATGTTTGCTGTAACTCTACTTGTGTGCCTAGCATTTTGTCTTTTCAGTGCAGTGTACATCAGTGTGGCCACTATTGAAATATTCATTGGGTAGATCTGGAGATCGGATATATTTACATCTCTTAGGCGTTAGATCATTCCCGCTTATCCTAAAAATGAGACTGCATTTTTGCAATTCTGAAGACCTTGGTTTCAAAGCTACATGTAGGGATGAGAGTTGTCTATATTATTAGTCTAAACAACTTGGGTATCATGTGGTTAACTCTATACCCACTGTTTGTTAGTTTTCTCATCTGATGATTCCTGTGTATTGAAATGCAATGCAGATATCGACTACCATATCACAGTATTTGTGATGTTGGTTTCCTTTAATTGTAAGAGTCTAAAATAGAAAATGAAGATAATGGGTCAATTCAATTAATTAAATATTGATCGCATAGGATAGAGTCTGTTTTGGGTAGGATTTATTTCTCACTATTCAAATGATATGTCCATTTAGGCAAATTGTGGAGGTAAATCTACAGAATATGTATACCAACTTTTTGTCAATTTCTACTAGATCTGCACAGACATCATTTCCCATTGATGTCAGAATCCTAAACATACTCCAATAATAGGCACCATTTAGATCAAATAGCTACATTTTTTTTTCTCTTTGTCACAAATCTCATCCATCCATTTAACTTCAATGGCAGTTTCTTATAAAGCAAGATTTAGACTTCAAACCTCCCATGGGTTCCAAAAGATGCAATCATACCTTCTTCGAGTGACTTATCTTTGCTAATTTGTATTGCCTATTATTCCTTGTACCACATTCACACCACGTTAGACACCCCAATCATCTCAGTTGTGTCAATAAGTGGACACTTATGTGTCTAAGTTGAGTCTTAATTTTGACTCTATGGTTTTGAGAAAGCCAAGTTGAGACAGCTCTTACCAGTCTAATTTTGTCTAAATTCATATTTGCAATTTCAATTTGCATGTCAAATGTGAGGCAGATTGATATGGTGAATCATGAGTCTGACTTAGTTGTCTTTCTCTGAAAGACACTGAAAAACATCAAGCACTCATTTTACTTGTTTTTCGGATCTGATTTCACAATAGACAACCAATAGAACTATCACTTGTTCAGAATCTCTAACATTTTGTAGTTTGAAGTATCATCTACTATTGAAAATTTACATCATATGGAAATTATGAACTTTCATATTAACCAAAAGTATATTTTAAACTGATATTTAATGTATTTTGATATTATTTTAATTTCCAAAGTCATCTTGAGAGTTTGAGTTGACTCTTACTCTTCAAGCTTGCATAAATTAGAATCATTCTCCAAGTCAATTCTAGTAACTTTTAGTATTTGTCTTCCATCAAATGTTTTTCTTGCAAGGGGTATCATATTCCCTTTAAGAAATATGGTCTTGAAGGAGATTTGCAATCACATTGACTAATGGCTTATTAGCTATGTCAATCCAATTTCCAACCATATTAACAAATAAATACTAGTAGTATTCTATTTGAAGCAAACAAATTCCACAAATATTTCAATAATTTGCTCCTCTTTTCTTAAAATGGTGTTTGATGTGGGATTTCTCAGACAAGGGCTCTTGTTGGCCTTGGGAGCTTCATTGCTTGCGTAGATCATTATCATGCCAATATGCTGAATGAACAACATTAAATGCAATGATGTATAAGCAAATATGTAACATGGAAGGAAACCATGAAACATCTTCTCTACTTTCAATATCAAGTAGCTTGTCCAATGGCTCTGTGTTTAAAATATTAAGACTCTTCAAAAATTAGAAATCCATTCAACATTCTCCAAATCCAAGGTAATAAAGGAGATGGAGGACTTTTTGTCATTGATCAACATACCAAATTCCACTAAGAAAAGATCCAGAGTGAATTTGAGTGTTTCAATATCCCTTCTTGAACCATTAGTGAATAGGAGAATGTCATCAATGAAGAGTAAATGAGAATACATGAATTCC
>LPNX010165674.1:200962-234075 GCA_001517045.1 Pseudotsuga menziesii
CTAAAGAAACCTGAAGCTTATCCATTTATCTTAACAATGAAAGAAACTGATTGTACAAAAGAAAGGACCCAATTGAAAAATTGTAGCTAGAAGCCAACCTGTAGAAGAATAATCCTTAAATATAACCAATTAACATGACTCGCTGCCTCTGTTGTGTGCCTCACTCATTGTCCCTGGAAGGTTAGCTTCCATAATCAATGTCGATAGATTTGCACTAGGCATCATCTGCAAATGCAGGGATGTACTTGAGAGTTTTCCGGGTGAGGTTTTCCTAGGTGAAAAATGCAGTAAGTATGCAAAACAGTAAAGCATGGATGAGATCAAAAGATAGGAACAAGAAGAAAACCCAACATGTGATATGCATAAATATAATGCACTGTTTTGAATAAGGAAAGCTATAGTTAGAGTTAAGTTATAGATAAGTTCGTAATAGTTATCTCTACGGTAGATAATGGTGGGTAGCAATTCCAATGAGACTTTTATTCACTGGTAAGGTTACAAAGTTAAAGGCATTTGTCAGGGTTTCATTCACATTGTGTTCTGCCACACCTGAATTGCATGGTGGTATAGAAAGAGCTGAGGTTAGGTGCATGTCCCAGGTGATTGTGGCAAAATAAATAGTCTTCCGAGCATGGCATCTAAACCACAGTAAAAACCGTACTATTCATTGCAGCTCCTCAGGTGTGTTTCTAAGAATTGATTCCTTAAAAAGAGTAGTAGGAATCCTATTTAAAGAAGATCTGTGTACCTTTTGAAAATAGAGCAAAAACGATTGGTTGTAATGAAGAATATAAATCAAATCAGTTTCCTGCATTTCATATCTCTAAGATGAACCTAGTCTGTCTTCTCTTCAAGGCACTCATAAGTGAACTATTAGGATTTCCTGATATTAATATTCACCTCCAATCGTTTGGAGGAAGATAATTTAGATAGTGTCATAGATCACTAGGACAGCTATGAGCAAAATTGGGACTGGCGAAATTGCAATGGTCAAAACCCATAAGCAGTCAATGCATACCTCCGAAGCTATGGTGAGAATATGGGTTCCAATTAAAAAGAGAGTTACATAACTCTGGTGAGAATATGGGTGCCTATTAAACAGAGAGTTACGTAAACTCTGAGTATCACCAATTCAAAATCAAAATCATCTATTGCAAATCTATGAGAAGAACCCATGAGAAATTATTTTTGTTCTCTGATTTCCATTAGCCTTTAAGAGATGCATTGCAATCACATTTACTAAAGCCAGGAGATTTCGACTAATATATATAAGCATATCAGAGGATCCTTTGGTATCCCTTCTGCCAATGAGTTAAATACTAATAGTCCAATAGTTCAGAGTATGGGAACAAGCCACAGAGATCACCCAGGCCACAGAGGTGCCTTAGGTCGGTCTCATTAGGCCACTCAACTGATTGAATGGGAATGTGAACCACAAGTTTCATCCAAGAAAGCCTGATTCATTAGGCCAGTCTCATTAGGCCAGCCAACATTAGGAAAGCTCTCTTTCCTTGTGGGATATTAGTCCAAGGAGAGAGTCTTTTTATTAAACAAGCTGGGGAATGAGCCACTCAACAAGTAACTACCAAACGCTCTAATTTATTCCTTTCTTTAACACAAAAAGGAGACCTGTAGCAATTTCATTGAAAAGATACCTGTAGCAATTTACACTGCATTTTTTATTGTTTTCTGTAGTTTCGCTATTATGTAACTTAATTTTCCTATAACTTTGTCTTTCCTGTGACGATTTTTTTCTTCTAACCTGTAGTTTGTATTATTATTGTAACCACCAAAATTTGGAATATGTACAAATAGTAGTGTTGGATAGACGCAATATCAATATTATTCTTTAAGGCATTCAACTTGTAATTGAGAATTAATGGAATATGGTAGAATATCTAGTGTAATAACAATGTATGGATTTTTTGAAATAGTTAAATTATTTCATGTAGGTAGTGTGTTAAATAGGGTTTCCTAATGAAAGATTGGTTATCTACACATACAACGTATACATATCACAAGTCCACATCCCATATTAATAATTAGAGGTAGCAGATTATATCCTAAAATATAAATTGATTGACAACCAATATTCTATAACTAAACAAATAGGATCACTAATGTTCTCTCTAAATTTAGACACAATTGGGTGTTGAACAATATCCCAATGAATAGTTTATTTTATTGTAGATGGCTTGTTGAGGACACTAGTTTCCATGTTGGAATTATCAAATGTTGATGGAATTTGAATTGATATAACTTCAAGACTTGAATCTTGACCATCACCATTGATGCTCCCCCTATCAAGTGCAAGGTGAGAAGAATGTGGGAGGGATCCAAGTTAATGATTTGAATTCTTCTATTTTTGAATAGTTGTTTAATGACTGAACTAGTTACCATGTATATGGTGGTTTTGGTTGACCACTAACCAATTTCACTAGTGTGGTGGTTTTAATTTACCTCTAACTACTTTCATAATATACTAGATCCATTTTAATGTGAATGAGATTATAATTGTGTCTCATGTGTGTAATTTCCCCCCTTAAGGTACAAGGGAGTGCCAATTCATAATGGGTTATAGTCATCCCCTAAATTATCATCTAGATTAATTGATTAAAAGTTATTTCTTTTTGTATTTTTATTATTCAAATGTGTCTTTTCATGTCTAAACTAGACAATAAGATTTACGCGAATTCTCAATTTGTTGATTCCATTGCCAAGAATGTATCCAACCATAATGCCATGTTCCTTTTTAACCTTCTTTTCCTTTAGAAATAATTTTGAAATATGAATTGTCTTCCCACATGAAGACAAGGACGAAAAAAATGTCTCAAAATGCCCAACTCTATGACAATGTCGCCATTTATTAAGAATTTTCTCAATGTTATCATCATCCCCTTTATCAAGTTGTTGAATATTTGAGTCTTTCTACTTCAAATGTTTGGCAAGAATTCATGCATTATGGAATCAATTTGGTTTGGAATAGTTCAGAATATGGAAAGTAACTTCCTTATCATTTCCAAGTCTTGTTTCTTGTTTGTTGTCATTAATTTTTTCCCAAGGTTTGATGATATGCTTAACAAGATCATGTTTTCCTTGATGTTCCTTTATGCAATCATGATAGTTTATTTTGTGACATTAAAAGAAAATTCAATTTCACATTTATCAATATTAAATCTAGTATGAATCACTTCTTCTCGCAGTTACTCATACTCAAAACTTGTGTTAATCAATTCCATCGCGTAACCTTGTAAAGAATCATCAACCATTTCATTTGTCGTATTTGTATCACCTAGTTCTACTAGGACATTTATGTCATGGGTAAAATCAAATTTTTGCATTAAGTTATTGGTGTCACAAGTAGCATCCAATGTTTCAATGAGGCTATTAGTGTCACAAGATACATCAACCATGTTCTCAATTCGCTCCTAATTTTCAATTAATTTTGTTCACTTTGCTTCAATCTGGTAGATCCTTCCATTCAATTTCCTTCTAAAGATTATGAACCAAATTATCCAAATCTTGTAATTTGTCAAATAGTTCTTTGATTTCTTGATTTGATTTTTGAAAACGCTTTCTTCCTTTACTCTTGTATTAAGTTTGTTATGCTTTCTTGTACTCCCTCCCTTAATTTCATTTCATGATCGCTTACTTTTATGTTAAATTTAGAGTGTTGAGTACTATCAACCATGCACCCTACATTGAAAATAATATCCTTATTCAAATTTCGTGTAGGTCTACCCTTTTTTGACATTTTTCACAAAGGTTTGCAACTCCACCCTTTTTACAACGATTTATCTTTCTTTTTCATTTTTTTTTTTAATTTGATGATTCAATCACTTCTTGAGTCAAAGAGGTTTTCTTCTTTATGCATTTACAATTTTTCACTTAATGTTTGTTTATGTGTGGGACCGTGGGTGTTCCCATAAAGTTGTGTAACAAATTTTGGCAAGATGCAGGCATGGGTTGCCTGAAACACAAGCTCGATCGAGGGTTCTTTAATCCCTTTATCAAGATTTTTTTGAATAGCTCAATCGATTATTTAAATAACCCTCAATCAAGCATTGATTTACAGTAACTGGTCCCAAAATTGCTACAGGTCTCTTTTCAATGTTTTCATGCCTAGAAAGCACCTAAAATTAGGGATTTAAGACTGCTTGTTGTTGTTATTCATACCCAGATCTTACAGGCTCGATATCTACATTGTATGACAGGCTACAAAAATTAAATAAGAAGCAGAGTGATTTTCTATATGAAGTCTTTGAGTTGAATAATAGTGAAAATAGAATCTATTAGCTTGTTTTAATATGATGGAAGAGTAAGTCATCTGTATAAATCTTTATCTTACATGGAATTGAATTTGAGTTTAGCAATCAAAATCTATATAATCAATGGGAATCTATAAACATGAGAATTGTGTGCATAGATGCTGAAGGGATTATACACATAGAATCTATGTTACGTGTAGTGATTGATATTATGCTCGACATTGCTACTTTGATTTCTATACATTGTTAGATTTGTATAACAAAGAAAATATGAAGGATAAGTGTTCTATCTAATGTGTTTTGATGAAGATAGAGCATCTCAATTTCCTTTTCAAAAGGATAGGTTATGCTAAATAAATAGATTCATTTAGTGGATCTTTCAAAAGCTAGGCATTTTGGCTAAATATACAAAGGATCATTTGCAAGTTGTACAACTTGGGCTTAGAATTCATTGATATATTATTCATTTCTTGGTTGATGTGGTGTCAATGCTTGTTATTTCAAGTTGGTCAAGAAGAAATTATAGAATTTTTTTAAAAAGGGGGCATTATATACCTATTCAGTACACACCTTTGGAGACATTTGTCATCATATAAGGAAATGATCCTTTATGTTACATAGAACAAAGTCTACATATGTGCATGTCATGAATTTTGTGATTTTATGGCATGATGTATGTCATGCTTGTTTGAATTCTGTGGATTGTTTGCCAAAAGAATAATGTGGAGCATAATTTTTTATTCTATTAATTTATTGGTTTGTCAAGATTCAGGTCCATACATTTCCGTTGGACCATTAAGGGACGAGATAACAAGTGGAGTCCCCACTTGCCCTGAATCTAGTCAATGCAGTTGTGTTTCATTGACACCTTCCAGTTGTATTAGTGTTATACCTCCTTCGGGGAAAGAGTCAATGAAAGAGTCAATTAAAAGTGATTGAAAGAGTCAATGAATGAGTCAATGTAAACACTCATTGTAAGTCGGGTCAATATAAATTGATAATGTGCCATTGTATTAATTTTATATCATTTTTCTCATGCAGGCTTCACTTCTGGTTTCTATATCGATTTGGAATTTCAATTTTGGAATATTAAGTAATATGTCAAACATGGATTGTGGAAAGAAAAATAAAACATCAAAACAAAAGGAT
The DNA here is from genome assembly GCA_001517045.1 of Pseudotsuga menziesii. Taxonomy (NCBI): domain Eukaryota; kingdom Viridiplantae; phylum Streptophyta; class Pinopsida; order Pinales; family Pinaceae; genus Pseudotsuga; species Pseudotsuga menziesii. The sequence continues at coordinate 206,380 of LPNX010165674.1, forward strand.
GTAATATCATATTTTCAAAAGCCCCAGTCCAATAATCCACATCCTATTCATGCTTCAAGCTCTCTTGAGCAAGGTATCGGTGAGAGAGATGTCAACACTTTTGAGAATTCATCTGTAACCTAGAAAATGGATGGTAGAATACATTCCTGTAATGATCAAAGTGATACAAATGCATTTCCATCCGAAATTGGTATTTCAAATGTTGAATATTTTTCATTGCAAGGTGACACAGTGCATTCACGGAAAAGGAAAAAGGGCCAATGGGACGCAGGGAGAAAATTCAAAGCTGATTGGGTCTCAACATACCCATGTATTGAACCAATACCTCCAACAAATGAGAATGAGACCTCACAAGAAGTTAAATGCATTTCATGTAGTTGGAAACTTGGCAAGGTAGTGAAATTATAGATGAAGTTAGACACAATCGAGAAGCATGTTGGGGAGGTGTATGATAAGAAAACTACAAATGATGAGAAGAAATATACTGCCAGATGGAAATCTATTAGCGAATGTCGACATCTCCAATTTGAAGTGGAATATAATGAATTCTTACTAAATAAGAAAAAACTAGAGGAAAGTGGAGGAACCATCAAATCTCAATTTGGAAATATGATGGAAACACATTTCTTATCAAAGACAATACAATTAAGCAATGTATTTCACCTCCTATCCAATGGTCGTCCTATGACAGATTATCCAAAAAAGACGAAATATCTATCTTTTATTCAAGTGCCAAATTTTCCATCTTCTCATTGGTCTTTATCGAGTGGTTGGGAATGGGGAAAATATCTAGCTCAAGTAGAAAAGGACGATATGAACGAGAAGATTGCAAATGATACATTTTTGTCACTGTCTTTGGATGAAGTTACGGCTATTGACAATACTTCATGGATTTGCATGAGAATTTATATGGTCAATGACCATATCAGACATTCCTATCTACTTGGAATTCATAAAATGACCAAAATTTCTACAGTAGAAAATATTTATGAACTTGTTATTGATAGTTTGAAGGAAATTGGTGGTATGGATCATTCCATGATTGCAAAAAAGTTAGTATGCGTTGGAGCAGATGGAGCATCAGTAATGCAAGGACAAAGGAATGGCCTTTGTGCTAGAATGCAACTCTCAGCTTCACCGTATATGCTTAGTATTCATTGTATGGCTCACAGGACGAATCTTGCATTTAAAATAGCGAGCAACTTTTCATTGGTTTCAAAGGTAGAATATATTGTACATGAGGTTCATGCATACTTTTGTCGGAGTCGCAAACGATTTTTAGAGTTTAAATTTTTTTTCTGATGGTGTTACAAATGGAAAAAAACTATTAAAAGATGTTGATACAAGATGGATATCATTGAAGGGACCAGCTGAAAAACTATTCAATGAAAATGCATCCCTGGTAGGGGTGATGTATGAACATCTCTCAAGTGTAGAAAAAGCTCAAACTCTTCTATTTCTACTAACTGATATAGAGACATTATTAACATTGGCTGGAATTATTCCTATGCTTCATGAAATGAATAACCTCATGAAGATGGCTCAGAGTTGCATGATGTATACTGCTGAATACACAAGAGCAAGAAAATTAACATGTCTTGCATTGGATAATTTGTATATTATGGAAGATTCTTTTAAAGATTTAGCATTTACAAATTGGAGGAAGATTATCAATATAGAAAAAGATGATTTTTTTTGGAAGTTTGATGAAAAAGGGATGCTATGTATGGCAATTTGTGGGCCTATGGTTCCCTTTTATTATAATGAAAAGATAGGAAGATCCACCAAACAGTGCTCCATCTCAAGAGAACGATTTCACGATGTTGTAATTTCAGTGAGAGACAACTTAAAAGAAATTGCAAAATCACTATCATCAGAGGTAAGAGAACAGTTTCCTCGAGATGAATTGTTGGAGGCGATGTCTATCATCTACCCTCAATATTGGGACCATAGTCAAAATGAAAAAAAAATAGAAACTGACTTTATAAAGAAAATCAAGATTTTGCAAAGCCATTTTTGTCGAGAGGCAAATATGTAACATGCAAGGAAACCATGTATAAGCAAATATGTAACATGCAAGGAAACCATGAAACATCTTCTCTACTTTCAATATCAAGTAGCTTTTCCAATGGATATGTGTTTAAAATCTTAAGAATCTTCAAAAATTAGAAATCCATTCAACATTCTCCAAATCCAAGGTAATAAAGGAGATGGAGGACTTTTTGTCATTGATCAACATACCAAATTCCCCTAAGAAAAGATCCAGAGTAAATTTGAGTGTTTCAATATCCCTTCTTGAAACATTAGTGAATAGGAGAATGTCATCAATGAAGAGTAAATGAGAATACATGAATTCCCACCCATTCTAATTCCTTATTACAGACCCTTCCCCCATCTGAAGAAACCTGAAGCTTATCCATTTATCTTAACAATGAAAGAAACTGATTGTACAAAAGAAAGGACCCAATTGAAAAATTGTAGCTAGAAGCCAACCTGTAGAAGAATAATCCTTAAATATAACCAATTAACATGACTGTTGTGTGCCTCACTCATTTTCCCTGACAGGTTAGCTACCATAATCAATGCTGACAGATTTGCACTAGGAATCATCTGCAAATACAGGGATGTACTTGGGAGTTTTTCGGGTGAGGTTTTCCTAGGTAAAAAATGCAGTAAGTATGGAAAACAGTAAAGGAAGGCTGAGATCAAAATATATGAACAAGAAAAAAATCCAACATGTGATATGCATAAAGATAATGCATTGTTTTGAATAAGGAAAGCTATAGTTAGAGTTAAGTTATAGATAAGTTCGTAATAGTTATCTCCACGGTAGATAATCGTGGGTAGGAATGCAAATGAGACTTTTATTCACTACTAAGGTTACAAAGTTAAAGGCATCCGTCAGGGTTTCGTTCACATTGTGTTCTGCCACACCTGAATTGCATGGTGGTATAGAAAGAGCTGAGGCTAGGTGCATGTCCCAGGTGATTGTGGCAAAATAAATAGTCTTCCGAGCATGGCATCTAAACCACAGTAAAAACCATACTATTCAGTGCAGCTCCTCAGGTCTGTTTCTAGGAATTGCTTCCTTAAAAAGAGTAGTAGGAACCCTATTTAAAGAAGATCTATGTACCTTTTGAAAACAGAGAAAAAATGATTGGTTGTAATGAAGAATATAAATCACATCAGTTTCCTGCATTTCATATCTCTGAGATGAACCCAGTCTGTCTTCTCTTCAAGGCACTCATAAGTGAACTATTAGGATTTCCTGATATTAACATTCACCTCCAATCATTTGGAGGAAGATAATTTAGACAGTGTCATAGATCACCAGGACAGCTATGAGCAAAATTGGGACTGGCGAAATTGCAATGGTCAAAACCCATAAGGAGTCAATGCAGACCTCCCAAGCTATGGTGAGAATATGGGTGCCAATTAAAAAGAGATTTACATAACTCTGGTGAGAATATGGGTGCCTATTAAACATAGAGTTACGTAAACTCTGAGTATCACCAACTCAAAATCAAAATCATCTATCGCAAATCTATGAGATGAACCCATGAGAAATTATTTTTGTTCTCTGATTGCCATTATCCTTTAAGAGATGCATTGCAATCACATTTAGTCAAGCCAGGAGAGTTCAACTAATATATATAATCATATAACAGGATGCTCTGGAATCCCTTCTGCCAATGAGTTAAATACTAATAGTCCAATAGTTTAGAGTATGGGAACAAGCCACAGAGATCACCTAAGCCACAAAGGTTCCTTAGGTCAGTCTCATTAGGCCACTCAACTGATTGAATGGGAACGTGAACCACAAGGTTCATCCAAGAAATCCTAATTCATTAGGCCAGTCTCATTAGGCCAGCCGACATTAGGAAAGATCTCCTTCCTTGCGGGATATTAGTCCAAGGAGAGAGTCTTTTTATTAAACAAGATGGGGAACGAGCCACTCAACAAGTAACTCCCAAACACTCTAATTTATTCCTATCTTTAACACAGAAAGGAGACATGTAGCAATTTACACTGCATTTTTTATTGTTTTCTATAGTTTCACTATTATGTAACTTAATTTTCCTATAACTTTATCTTTCCTATGACGATTTTTTTCTTCTAACATATAGTTTGTATTGTTCTTGTAACCACCAAAATTTGGAATATGTACAAATAGTAGTGTTGGATAGACGCAATATCAATAATATTATTTAAGGCATTCAACTTGTAATTGAGAATTAATGGAATATGGTAGAATATCTAGTGCAATAACAATGTATGGATTTTCCTAAATAGTTAAATTATTTCATGTAGGTAGTGTGTTAAATAGGGTTTCCTAATGAAAGATTGGTTATCTACACATACAACGTATACATATCACAAGTCCACATCCCATATTAATAATTAGAGGTAGCAGAGTATATCCTAAAATATAAATTGATTGACAACCAATATTCTATAACTGAATAAATAGGATCACTAATGTTCTCTCTAAATTTAGACACAGTTGGGTGTTGAACAATATCCCAATGAATAGTTTATTTTATTGTAGATGGCTTGTTGAGGACACTAGTTTCCATGTTGGAATTATCAAATCTTGATGGAATTTGAATTGATATAACTTCAAGACTTGAATCTTGACTATCACCATTGATGCTCCCCCTATCAAGTACAAGGTGAGAAGAATGTGGGAGGGATCCAAGTTAATGATTTGAATTCTTCTATTTTTGAATAGTTGTTTAATGACTGAATTAGTTACCATGTATATGGTGGTTTTGGTTGACAACTAACCAATTTCACTAGTGTGGTGGTTTTAATTGACCTCTAACTACTTTCATAATATACTAGACCCATTTTAATGTGAATGAGATTATAATTGTGTCTCATGTGTGTAATTTCCCCCCTTAAGGTACAAGGGAGTGCCAATTCATAATGGGTTATAGTCATCCCCTAAATTATCATCTAGATTAATTGATTAAAAGTTATTTCTTTTTGTATTTTTATTATTCAAATGTGTTTTTTCATGTCTAAACTAGACAATAAGATTTACGCAAATTCTCAATTTGTTGATTCCATTGCCAAGAATGTATCCAACCATAATGCTATGTTCCTTTTTAAACTTCTTTTCCTTTAGAAATAATTTTGAAAGATGAATTGTCTTCCCACATGAAGACAAGGATGAAAAAAAATATCTCAAAATGCCCAACTCTATGACAATGTTTCCATTTATTAAGAATTTTCTCAATTTTATCATCATCCCCTTTATCAAGTTGTTGAATATTTGAGTCTTTTGACTTGAAATGTTTGGAAAGAATTCATGCATTATGGAATCAATTTGGTTTGGAATAGTTCAGAATATGGAAAGTAACTTCCTTATCATTTCCAAGTCTTGTTTCTTATTTGTTGTCATTAATTTTTTCCCAAGGTTTGATGATATGCTTAACAAGATCATGTTTTCCTTGATGTTCCTTTATGCAATCATGATAGTTTATTTTGTGACATTAAAAGAAAATTCAATTTCACATTTATCAATATTAAATCTAGTATGAATCACTTCTTCTTGCAGTTACTCATATTCAAAACTTGTGTTAATCAATTCCATCGTGTAACCTTGTAAAGCATCATCAACCATTTCATTTGTTGTATTTGTATGACCTAGTTCTACTAGGACAATTATGTCACGGGTAACATCAAATTTTTGCATTAAGTTATTGGTGTCACAAGTAGCATCCAATGTTTCAATGAGGTTATTAGTGTCACAAGATACATCAACCATGTTCTCAATTCGCTCCTCATTTTCAATTAATTTTGTTCACTTTGCTTCAATCTGGTAGATCCTTCCATTCAATTTCCTTCTAAATATTATGAACCAAATTATCCAAATCTTGTAATTTGTCAAATAGTTATTTGATTTCTTGATTTGATTTTTGAAAACGCTTTCTTCCTTTACCCGTGTATTAAGTTTACTATGCTTTCTTGTACTCGCTCCCTTAATTTCATTTCATGATTGCTTACTTTTATGTTAAATTTAGAGTGTTGAGTACTATCAACCATGCACCCTACATTGAAAATAATATCCTTATTCAAATTTCGTGTAGGTCTACCCTTTTTTGACATTTTTCACAAAGGTTTGCAACTCCACCCTTTTTACAATGATTTATCTTTCTTTTTCAATTTTTTTTTAATTTGATGATTCAATCACTTCTTGAGTCAAAGACGTTTTCTTCTTTATTCATTTACAATTTTTCACTTAATGTTTGTTTATGTGTGGGACCGTGTGTGTTCCCATAAAGTTGTGTAACACATTTTGGCAAGATGCAGGCATGGGTTGCATGAAACACAAGTCGATCGAGGGTTCTTTAATCCCTTTATCAATATTTCTTTGAATAGCTCAATCGATGATTTAAATAACCCTCAATCAAGTGATGATTGACAGTAACTTGTCCCAAAATTGCTACAAGTCTCTTTTCAATGTTTTCAGGCCTAGAAAGCACCTAAAATTAGGGATTTAAGACTGCTTGTTGTTGTTATTCATACCCATATCTTACAGGCTCAATCTCTACATTGTATGACAGGCTCAAAAAATTAAATAAAAAATAGAGTGATTTTCTATATGAAGTCTTTGAGTTGAATAAAAGTGAAAATAGAATCTATTAGCTTGTCTTAATTTGATGGAATAGTAAGTCATCTGTATAAATCTTTATCTTACATGGAATTGAATTTGAGTTTAGCAATCGAAATCTAGATAATCAATGGGAATCTATAAACATGAGAATTGTGCGCACAGATGCTGAAGGGATTATACGCATAGAATCTATGTTATGTGTAGTGATTGATATTATGCTCGACATTGTTACTCTGATTTCTATACATTGTTAGCTTTGTATAACAAAGAAAATATGAAGGATAAGTGTTCTATCTAATTTGTTTTGATGAAGATAGAGCATCTCAGTTTCCTTTTCAAAAGGATAGGTTATGCTAAATACATAGATTCATTTAGTGGATCTTCCAAAAGCTAGGCATTTTGGCTAAATATACAAAGGATCATTTGCAAGTTGTACAACTTGGGCTTACAATTCATTGATATATTACTCATTTCTTCATTGATGTGGTGTCAATGCTTGTTATTTCAAGTTGGTCAAGAAGAAATTATAGAAATTGTGTTAAAAATGGGGCATTATATACCTATTCAGTACACACCATTGGAGACATTTGTCATCATATAAGGAAATGATCCTTTATGTTACATAGAACAAAGTCTACATATGTGTATGTCATGAATGTTGTGATTTTATGGCATGATGTATGTCATGCTTGTTTGAATTCTGTGGATTGTTTGCCAAAAGAATAATGTGGAGCATAATCTCTGATTCTATTAATTTATTGGTTTGTCAAGATTCAGGTCCCCACATGTCCGCTGGACCATTAAGGGATGAGATAACAAGTGGAATCCCCACTTGCCCTGAATCTAGTCAGTGCAATTGTGTTTCATTGACACCTTCCAGTTGTATTAGTGTTATACCTCCTTCGGGGAAAGAGTCAATGAAAGAGTCAATTAAAAGTGATTGAAAGATTCAATGAAAGAGTCAATGAAAAGTCATTGAAAGAGTCAATGTAAACACTCATTGTAATCCGGGTCGATATAAATTGATAATGTGCCATTGTATTAATTTTATATCATTTTTCTCATGCTGGCTTCACTTCCGGTTTCTATATCAATTTGGAATTTCAATTTTGGAATATTAAGTAAGATGTCAAACATGGATTGTGGAAAGAAAAATAAAACATCAAAACAAAAGGATGTAATATCATATTTTCAAAAACCTCAGTCCAATAATGCACATCCTATTCATGCTTCAAGCTCTCTTGAGCAAGGTATCGGTGAGAGAGATGTCAACACTTTTGAGAATTCATCTGCAACCCAGAAAATGGATGGTAGAATACATTACTCTAATGATCAAAGTGATACAAATGCATTTCCATAGGAAATTGGTAGTTCAAATGTTGAATATTTTTCATTGGAAGGTGACACAGTGCATTCATGGAAAAGGAAAAAGGGCCAATCGGACGCAGGGAGAAAATTCAAAGCTGATTGGGTCTCAAGATACCCATGTATTTAACCAATACCTCCAACAAATGAGAATGAGACCTCACGAGAAGTTAAATGCATTTCATGTAGTTGGAAACTTGGCAAGGTAGTGAAATTACAGATGAAGTTAGACACAATCGAGAAGCATGTTGGGAAGGTGTATGATAAGAAAACTGCAAATGATGAGAATAAATCTACTGCCAGATGGAAATCTGTTAGCGATTGTTGACATCTCCAATTTGAAGTGGAATATAATGAATTCTTACTAAATAAGAAAAAACTTGAGGAAAGTGAAGGAACCATCAAATCTCAATTTGGAAAGATGATGGAAACACATTTCTTATCAAAGACAATACAATTAAGCACTGTATTTCACCTCCTATCCAATGGTCGTCCTATGACAGATTATTCAAAAATGACGAAATATCTGTCTTTTATTCAAGTGCCAAATTTTCCATCTTCTCATTGGTCTTTATCGAGTGGTTGGGAATGGGGAAAATATCTAGCTCAAGTAGAAAAGGACGATATGAAAGAGAAGATTGCAAATGCTACATTTTTGCCATTGTCTTTGGATGAAATTACGGCTATTGATAATGCTTCATGGATCTGCATGAGCATTTATATGGTCAATGACCATATCAGGCATTCCTATCTACTTGGAATTCATAAAATGACCAAAATTTCTACAGCAAAAAATATTTATGAACTTGTTATTGATAGTTTGAAGGAAATTGGTGGTACGGATCATTCCATGATTGCAAAAAAGTTAGTATGCATTGGAGCAGATGGAGCATCAGTAATGCAAGGACAAAGGAATGGCCTTTGTGCTAGAATGCAACTCTCAACTTCACCATATATGCTCAGTATTCATTGTATGGCTCACAAGATGAATATTGCATTTAAAATAGCGAGCAACTTTTCATTGGTTTCAAAGGTAGAATATCTTGTACCTGAGGTTCATGCATACTTTTGTTGGAGTCCCAAACATTTTTTAGAATTTAAATTTTTTTCTGATGGTGTTACAAATGGAAAAAAACTATTAAAAGATGTTGATACAGGATGGATATCATTGAAGGGACCAGCTGAAAAACTATTCAATGAATATGCATCCTTGGTTGGGGTGATATTATGAACATCGCTCAAGTGTAGAAAAAGCTCAAACTCTTCTATTTCTACTAACTGATATAGAGACATTATTAACATTGGCTGGAATTCTTCCTATGCTTCATGAAATGAATAACCTCGTGAAGATGGCTCAGAGTTGCACAATGTATATTGTTGAATACACAAGAGAAATAAAATTAACATGTCTTGCATTGAATAATTTGTATATTATGGAAGATTATTTTAAAGATTTAGCATTTACAAAGTGGAGGAAGATTATCAATATAGAAAATGATGAATTTTTTTGGAAGTTTGATGAAAAAGGGATGCTATGTATGGCAGTTTGTGGGCATATGGTTCCCTTTTATTATAATGAAAAGATAGGAAGATCCACCAAACAGTGCTCCATCTCAAGAGAACGATTTCACGATGTTGTAATTTCAGTGAGAGACAACTTGAAAGAAATTGCAAAATCACCATCATCAGAGGTAAGAGAACGGTTTCCTCGAGATGAATTGTTGGAGGCCATGTCTATCATATACCCTCAATATTGGGACCATATTCAAAATGAAAATTTTTTAGAAGCTGACTTTATAAAGAAAATCAAGATTTTGTAGAGCCATTTATGTCGAGAGGCCGAGATACAAGGAGAACATATTCAAGGTATTTTAGATAAAGAAAAAATGGCAGATCAATCTCAATGCTTTGCTACAACAATGTGGGACCAATTTTCTCCATCAGATAGTAAATAATATGGTGCAATTACAAGATTATGGACTAAGCTCAGTGGTAGCGAAGTGCTACGGGAAAAAATGTTAGAATATTTCAAATTAGCAGATTTATGTCAAACCATGATTTTGGTATCAGTGGAGGATGAGAGAATGTTTAGTGCACTGACATTCTTGAAGTCAAAGTTGAGGAACAAGATTGATAAAAATGTGGATACATGCTTAAGATTATATGTAACAAAGTATGAGGTTGACAATTTTCCATATGAAAGAGCATTAGCTTTTTGGCGATCCGATCGTGAAAGAAGGGGAGAAAACAATATAACAAATATATCTAATGAACTTGATGTGGAAAATGAGGACCAAAGCCAAAATGTCGAAAATGTCGAAAATGAGGACCAAGGCCAAAATGTGACTTGGAAATTGGATTTCACCTAAGATTGTATATGATCTAATACACATTAAGGACTCTTGAGTCTTATTTTTTGTCCAGATGTTCCATGCACCCTTGTTGGTGATCACTATATGTGAATTTGAGGTCGTGTTTTAGGTAAAAATAGTTTCTACATTGTACTTTTTTGTTGTAACATTGATGATTTGAGCTACATTACCTTCATGCAGCGTATTTTAATATTGATGTTTTGATATTAACCTCTTACATTGTCTCTTGTATGTGACAGGAAGTGACGGTGGAATTTGAGAAAGCTAGGCCTAGGAGCTATCTCTTCACATAGATAGTGTCCTAACATTAAAGGATAAATAAATAATTTGAGAACACTTTCGCTAAGCAAGAATGAGCTCATTCAAGTACATGAAACCATGTTGGTGTTTAACAGGAATATCTTGACAAATTTTTATGGTTTGTTTATTGCTTTTGTTTGAAGCATTTTGTCTCTTTTTGAAGTTTGTGTGTATTTTGGTTAAATACTGTGTTAGTCCCTTGAATGCTTATAGTTCTCATTTGATGCTTGATTTAGCCATTTGTTGTAGCTTGAAACAAGATTGGTTTTAATCAGTTTCCATTGATTCAGGGTTTGAGAAAAGATATTTTTATTGCATTTTAGTTGCATGAATTAATTGTCTTCACTTTTTCGAATCTCGATTCTTTTATGTTGATTGCATATTTTCTTTGTAAATACTTATCATTATTCAAAAAAATAAATGAGCTCTACAAAGCTAAGCGAAGAGAAAAATGGTCTATGCACTAGGTTCCTATGAATTGATTGTAGGATACCTATTGGCATGAGACCAACATTCATCTAATGCAATAATCAATTGGCATAATTACAATGCATAATTGTATTAGCCTCCAGTGACAAATATTCTTCGAGAATACTGTCATTATCAACCAAATATCTTGTGAGGTTTTTTGTACTTCATTGATGGTACTGATTCTCTATTGTTTAATTCCTGTATATTGTTGAGGCTGTTGCTTTGCTTTTTTTTGAGCTAGGTCGTAGTCTTGATCGGGCTGATAAACCTTACTAAACCTTACTAAACCTTCCTAGGATGATATGTGACTGTATTGACGATTCTCTATTGGGTCGCGACATTTGCGACCTTGCTTGACCTTGTGGGCTGTTGTAGATAGGGCCGTTACTTTTTGGGATTCTATATATGTCTTGTGAACCTTGTGGGATTCTATATCTGAACCATGAACACTTGTTAAATTGTTAAACTCATCTATGATTGTTTAAAGGATGTTTGGATTAAGTTGTGATCATTGTCAGACCTCTAAGTTTGAACCGTAAATTTCCTAAGGTCTGTTCATCCTATTAGAAAGGGATGCAATTTTTTTAGGCCTGTTTGGAGTAGGCTATCACTGCTGGTTGTTTTGACATGTTGATATAGGTCTGTAATAATGAATTAGTAGCTTCATAATAGTGATAGATCAGATCTGAAGCAGTCCCAAATTGATGTGTGTTCAAGTGGTGGTAGGGGGGTTGATTTTTTATGGGATTGAGACTCCCTGACCATTTGTTGGATGGATAGGCTGAATTTGTCTCTCATCTGTTGTTCTCAAAGTCCCTATCCTCTATGTTCCTCATTTTTGGTCTATCAGTTCAATTATTATGGAGTCCTAAAGAATTCCAAACAGAATCCGAACCCCAATTCATCAGTAGTCTAGTATCTTGTGATTTTTCTTAGATTGTGTATTTCAATGACTGTCAAGGTCATAGCTACTTCAATTTATAAGGTATTCATCTATTATGATGGATCTAGATACAAACGGGAGATAACCTACTTGTTATATTGAGTTGGGACTTTTATTATTATATCTAAAAGCTAAAAGCTAACAATACAAAGTGGGATCCCAAAAGTAGCACCTATAAAAAGTTGAAAGCTAATAATACAAAGTGGGATCCCAAAAGTAGCTCCTATAAAAAGCTAAAAGCAAAACTCAAACCTAACCCCAACTCCATATATGAATTTGAGGTTATGTTTTAGGTAAAAATAGATTCTACATTATACTTTTTTGTTGTAACATTGATGATTTGAGCTACATTACCTTCATGCAGCTTATTTTAAGATTGATGGTTTGATATCTATCTCTTACATTGTCTCTTTCTTGTATCTGATAGGAAATGACGCTGGAATTTGAGAAAGCTAGGCCAAGGAGGTATCTCTTCACATAGATAGTTTCCTAACATTAAATGATAAATAACTAATTTGACAACACTTTCGCTAAGAAAGAATGGGCTCATTCAAGTACATGAAACCATGTTGGTGTTTAGCACAAATATCTTGACAAATTTTTATGGTTTGTTTATTTCTTTTATTTGAAGCATTTTGTCGATTTTTGAAGTTTGTGTGTATTTTGGTTAAATATTGTGTTAATTCCTTTGAATGATTCTAGTTCTCATTCGATGCTTGATTTAAACCTTTGTTGTAGCTTGAATCAAGGTTGGTTTTAGGATTTGAGAAAATATTCTTTTATTAACTTTTAGTTGCATGAATTAATTTTCTTCAATTTTTCAATTATTTTACGCTGACTGTATATTTTCTTTGTAAATACTTATCGTTATTCAAAAAAATAAATGAACTCTACATATCTAAGCGAAGAGAAAAATGGTCTATCCACTAGGTTCCTATGCATTGATCGTAGGATACCTATTGGCACAAGACCAACATTCATCTAATGCAATAATCAATTGGCATAATTACAATGCATAATTGTATTAGCCTCCATGACCATCATTGGCTAGTTGAGGCCAAGAGCGAGCATAATGTATGATTCTATGAGTCTATCAGTTTGTCAAAATTCAGGTCCCCACATGTCTGTTGGACCATTAAGGGATGAGATAACAAGTGGAGTCCCCACTTGCCCTGAATCTAGTCAGTGCAGTTGTGTTTCACTGACACCTTCCTGTTGTGACTTGTGAGTCTACATGTTCTATTGTTGATGATGTGATTCATGTTATTTGACTAATGTTGTTATTCTTTTTTTTGACAATATTATATAAATCAATGAAAGATTCACCAGTTTTTACAATTTTTTATAATGAAGTTAAATATTCGCCAAGTTTTTACAACATTATATAATAAAATGAAAGATTCACCAAGATTTTACAATATTATATAATAAAATGAAATATTCGCCAAAATTTTACAACATTATATAATAAAATAAAAGATTCGCCAAATTTTTTATATATACATATTATATTATCGATAAAATCGCCTTGAACTTTTCCTATATATCGGAGAGATTCGCCCAATTTTTATACATATAATTCTAGGGGGGGTTCTTAAAATCATCCCTGATGCACAATGACCATGTCTAAGGGTTCCATGAACCCGACAAGGGCTACATGGACATCAAGATCTTCATAGGGGATTCCAAGTCTTTATCAAGTCATTAATGACAACATCATCACCTTTAAGGGGAAAAGGACCATTAAGCAATGAAATCTAGGTCCAAGGGGTTCTTTAGGGCTTCTTCATCAAGCAAGGAGCTTCAAAGACTTCTTCAACCACCTCAACCACACCAAAATACCTCCAAGGGTCAAGATCCATCATGACATCACCTGTGGGGTTGCTAGACCTTCTCTTGGGATACCATGGCCTTAATGAAACAAAAATGACCACTGAAAGGGTCCTTTAGTGTCTTGAAACTTCTTTAACGGCCAACTAAGGACATTTTTGTAGGGTACCGGGGAATAAATTATGGTATTGGGAAGCCAAAGAAACAACTAGAGAACCGTAAAACATCTTTTGGGTACTTCAACACTCTATAGGGTGTTCATGGATTTTTCCATTGTCGCAAGGGCTCCAAGTGCTTCAAACTTGGGATTTTACAAGATCAAAAGATATCCCTAGACAATGACACTTACTTAACCTTCACGGGATCCTCAAGGGGCGCCAATACATGTTGGCATAAATGACTATACATTGTTGGCATCAATGACAACTTAATCAACAGGTATGTGGTAGAGTAATGTCTTCTAACTCCCTCTTGATCTTTATCTCGCTACCTTCACTTTCTATCCATACTTGATTTTCTTTTCTAAAATGATACCGTAAATCTTGGGTAAGACTAGATATTTTTATTAGTGCTTTTAAAGATAGGAATAATGAGACTTTGAGTCCAAGGCTTATGAAATCCTTCCTTGACTACTAGAATGCAGAGGTTCTCGATCTAAGGAATGTAGACAAACCAACCAATTTTTAAGATTTTTGCTTGGTATCCTTCAATGTCCTTAGTTTTTTCCATTTCCAAGGTGCTTAACCCCAAAATCAATGTCTTCTTTATGAGGAAACATTTTCCACTATAAAGAGGGTTTGAATGTTATTAATGAAATACGAGGATTCATATAGATTTTTAAGATGGACATTCAAGTCTTTCAAATAAATCTTATAATTATGTTTAGTTTTACTAGTTAGAATTTGCTTCTAGAATAAAATTATATCTAAATTTATCTTGTCAATCTTTAAAGACCCTTCAATAGCTTCTTTGATGACTATTCTTACATTTTTACATCCTTTATCATACTAGGGGTTGATTCTTGGATATTTCTTTTTTCAAAAACTTTGATGTAAAATTTGTTAATGAAAAATAAGAAGACACTTTTAAAATTATAATAAAGGTATTCTATATTGTTAATACTTGATAAACAAAACAAAACATTTTTAACTTATTTATGAAAATATGATCCTTATTTTTAAGGAATATTAATTTTTTTTTACTATAAAAATTTTGTTATGTAAGATTATTATCTACATAACAAAATTGAGATTGGCTTTTCCCATTATGTTTCTTATTTTAATAATTTTTATAAACATTACTAAAATTATATATATATATATATATATATATATATATATATATTTTAATATTAAGTGATTTTTTATTTTAATATGAGCAATGATAAGTGTTTCATTTTATTAAAATTATTAAGAAATTATGTTTATCATTTACTTCAATTTATAGATTTTTATTTTAATAAATCTTGTAAACATAAAATAATAAAAAATAAAATCATGTTTGGCATCTTAAGATTGACTTTATCAATTTCTACGCAATTATGCTATGTTTATTATTCTTTTATTTTTAGGTTTTTATTTTACTAATTTCTGTGAACACAGTTTGTCATTTTTCAGTTTGACTTTTACAATTTGTACGCAATTATGAGATACGAGTTGATTAATAATTGATTCTGAGATACAGTTGTCTTTGTTATAAGGTTGAGGTGGAGCTAGCGTTCTCTGCAACCAAGATGTACGAGTTTCGACGTTACTGCCGGCTATATCCCGCCTGAATATCTTCCCATACATCTTCCGGCAACCTTCCCAGGCTAAGGCTAATGAATTTTCATAGAAGAATCCAAGAAGGTTCTGAATAGGCAGGCGTCAATAAATGGCCTAGCAACTGGAACGAACGATCTAATTAAGAATATATCTGTGAAGACAGAGTCATGAATATGTGTATATAAACGAGATGCGGTGGAAAGAGGGGAAGTATTGCAGCACTTCATTGAGTGTCATGCCAACTTTTGCTCCAAATAAAGTCCACTCCAACCTGGTTAGGCCATCATTAACAAGCCTTATGTAGAATAATTACTGATTTATTCCCTTCTCATCTCAACACCTTTTGATGCAATGGTAACTTACTAAAAAAATTGATTAATTGTATAAACTTTATTTATTTATTTTATTTTATTATTGTTATTAATATGTTGCATAATAATATCTTGTGGAGATTATTTTTTTTAGTAAATTTAATCAAATTTAATTATATCATAAATAAATTAATTGTAATTTTTATGATGTATACTAAAGTGTGAAAACAAAATTTCTTTGAGAGGACTTGTTCTTTCTTTATAATTTAAATGAAGTGAATATTTATTGTTTTAGTTTAAGCATCTTGTCATTGATCATATGAAAAGTTATTTTTTATAATATATATTTTTAATGTGTGAATTCTTTGAAAGTTTATTTCTTTTCATTATTACTTAGGAAAATGGTCAACTTTGCTAAATAATTTTCTAACATGTTTAAATATTTAACAAATGTTTTATATATATATGTATGTGGAAATACAATTTGGATTGGGTTTATGGTATTGGGTAACCCATAGTATTTGTCTATCGATGAATTTTTTTACAAGTTTTCTATGAAGTACCGAATTATATAATAAGGAGTATCATAACAATGTGTTTGGTTGAATGAATTTAGTAGATTTAGATTTTCTTTCTTTTAATGTTGTTTACAATATCAATATGTAGCCACTTGAGTAGTTTGGCAATACCAAATATCGTAGAAATGTGTTTGACTGAATGATCTTAGTTAGATTATGAATTGCTGAATTAGATTTCTTTAATTATATTTTATAGTTTCTATGTGGATTCTAATTAGCACTAAAAAGTGGTAATACTAAAGGAAATAAACCCACATTAATAAGCTTTTTGTGTAGTTATCAAAATGGGAACCAATTTTCTGCTATGAGAGTTCAATTCATCTCTTTCTTAGCTCGAACCTGTAACTGGGCGAGCGGTTTGGCTTTCTCGACGTAGAGGGCCTTAATCATTTGTTGGAGTCCAGACTGCATAAAATGATAATCTCTTCAGACTAGTTCCTCGGTGAAGAGAACCGACATTTCAAAATTCTGTTACCTTTGCTATTTTACCAAGCACAATTGACGGCCTTCGTGGGAGGACCAACCACTTTTATGCTCTATGTTCAGAGCTGTGAAAATTATTTTATTTTTTGGTGTAGATTCCGGACAGAGAACGACCCCGCAAGTACCGTTGTATGCTGTGTCCATCCACTACTTTTTGGTTGGGCGATGAATATTGAATCCATGCTTTTTTTAGTTAATGGATGTATGATTTTGGGTAGTTAATCTTTTTGGTTAGTTAATGGATGTATGATTTTGGTTGAAACTTAATAGAACTTAGAAGGATAACTCTTTTCAGTTGCGGGGCACTTATAAAATCAATCTTAATATAAACTTGATTAATAAAAGAATCAAAAAATGTGGTGGAAACTTTGGGTCATAAAAAAATAGTTTACATATATTTAATGAACTCTTTTTAAAGCACCGCCTCCACTTCCTAGGAAGTAAAAGGAGCGGTCACTTCATACAGATCCACCATCATGATTATTCATTTTGCTCTTGCGTTGCATGTTACAAAACCCAGCTATTCTCTAACAACCAAGAGTTCCCTTAATCTCTACATACAACACACTTATGTGTCGCATCGAAATCCTCTCATTGTACTTCATATTTACTGTGAGGAATTTCTTAAGAACGTTACTTGTAGATCTCGGTGTGTGCATGTATCTATTTCATTTGTTAGGAAAATGTATGCAGGAATGGAATGAAAATGGATGGAATATGGTAGGTGTATGGAAGAAGGAAAAAATAGTGTATGTAGAATGTCCATGAAGAGAAGCAACAAAACAACAAAAAAATTTATTTTTTATTTTTTATTTTTATTAGAACCGTGTTTTAATGAGATTTTTACTGTCTAATTTTTATTATTATTATTATTTAGGGAACTTTTATTTTCTGGATGTCGAAATAAGTATCTCAAAATATTTGGTACACCAACATGCAACAATGTTGCGGATGAACACCTATTTGGACAATGGTTTATTATATGGCCATAATCGATGACCATTTTCCATAAGCAACGTCTCTCCATCATCAATAGTTTTGAGTCGTAATGTGCCATTATCATAAACTGTTTCGATCTCATATGGTCCCACCCAACGAGTGCAGATTTTTCCTTAAATTTTTTAAATTTGGAGTCTTTTAAATCTAGAGTCATGTAGGAGAGCCCTGTCACCTTCTTTAAAATACTTGCTCTTGATGAATTGATCATGCCACTTAGCTCTTTGTTGTTGAACGATGGTTGTACGTTCTATGGTAGCCAATCGCAATTAATCAAGCTCATTAAGCTGCTGCAAAAGGTTATGTTGAGCCTCTGATAGATCCATGCCTAATTGAAATGCAATTATTAATGTTTTAACTTCAACTTCTATTGCTAAGGTGACTTGATCACCATAGACTAAATGATAGGGAGTCAAACCTGTGGTCCTTCTCCATGTTCTTTTGTAGGCCCATAAGGATTCTGGTAACCTATCAAAGCAGTCTTTTTGATGAAACTGGAGATTTTTTGTGAGTGTGGATTCCAAAATTCTGTTTGTACATCCTACTTGCCCGTTATCGTGGGGGTGATATGGTGAAGTTAGCCTATGCTTTATATGATAATTTTATGTCATAGCTTTAATGAGTTTGGATGTAAATTGTGATCCACCATCAATAACAATCTCCCTGGAACCCCATAAGCTAGTGAAGATCTATGCATATAAGAAGTTCGAATATTCCTATTCTATTGCTCATGGAAGCTCCCTTGCCTCTACCCATTTAATCATGTAATTTGTGCATACTAGAATGTATGATTTCTGCCTATATTGAGAATTGATGGGACCAACAAAGTCTGACTCCCACTTCACAAATTGTTTGAGAACAAGCTGAGTCTGAAGTGGCATTTTGTCTAATTACAGTGGTTACCCCATTCTTTGGCAACAATCACAGCTCTAGACATACTCTCGGGCATCTTTAAATATGGTAGGCCAATAATAGCCTAATTGTAAAAAAAATTGTATCATTCGTTTTTCTGCAAAGTGTCCTCCACATGGGCCATCATGACAGGTTTGTAGAATTGGGTAAATTTCGTCATTACAAACATATATCTGGATCACCAGGTTAGGTCCTATATAGAACAAATACCCGTATATCGAGGAAAATTTGCTTCCACGTTGAACAATTCTCTACTTCTCTTTGGTTTCATATACCTTAGGAATTTTCTTGCAACCAAATAATTTGCTACATCTGCAAACCAAGGTACATTAGTGGATATAAAAAAAAAAAAGGCTCATCTCAAAAAGCATCATCAACCGGTAGAGATTCGTTAGTGCTAATTATTCTGGAAAGAAAATTAGCAACCGAGTTATTTTTACCTGGTATGTCCGTTACTGAAATATCAAATTCTTGTAACAGCAACAACCACCGAGTGACTTCCATTTGCAATGGGTTTGTTAATGAGATATTTAATAATAGAGTGGTTGTTGTGCACAGTTACTGCATATCCGATAATGCACTGGAGGAATTTGTTTATAGCGTAAATGACTTTCGAGAATTCTTTTTTCGGTGACTGTATATTTTAGTTCTACATCAATCATATTTTTACTACTGAAATATATGGCATATGGTTTATGGTATTCTTGTTTACCTAATACTCCTGCTATGGCGGTATCAGAAGCATCTATTGAGATTAGGAAGGGTAAAGTCCAATTAGGTCCTCGTAGAATGGGTGTTGTGGAGACTTTCTATTTCAAAGTTTCCCAAGCTAGTTGACAGGAATCCAACCATTCAAACTGTTTTCTTTTGGACAGGGTCAGAAATAAAGGAATGGCAATCTTTGAAATTTTTTGAACAAATCACTTGTAATAACATGCATATCTAATGAAACTCCATAGCTATTTTTGTGTGTGTGGGCCAACTAAATTAAGGATTACTTCAATTTTTGATGTGTCTACTTTGATTCCACCTGAAGAGACAAGATGACCCAACAGAACGCCTTGTGTGAGCATCATTCTTCATTTTTTTCTGCTGAGACAGAGGTTGAATTCCAAATTATTCAAAGCTTCTCTAAAACATTTCACCATGAGAGGTAAAGTCATCCATAAAATCTTGCATGGTTTCATGAATAAGATATGCAAAGATGCTAAGAAAAACACATTGAAATGTGGTTGGGGCATTGCATAATTCAAAAGGCAACACCCCTTATGCAGAAGTTCCCCATGGGCATGTAAATGCCACTTTCTCTTGATCCTCCAGTGGTATAATGACCTGGTTATAGCCACTGGATCCTTCCATGAAGGAGAAATATTTTTTTCCTGCTAGTGTGTCCAAAAGTTGATTAATGAAGGTAACATAAAACAATCCTTATGTGTGGCCTTATTCAATTCTCTATAATTAACAAAGATGCACAACTAACCGTTCTTCATAGGAACTATGACCGGGGGGCACACACATTTACTATCAGAGATAGGGTTAATAAAATTTGCAACCAACAAGTTTTGAAGTTAATCGTTGACCACATCTCTTGATAAGGGATTCATTCTTCATTGAGGTTTCCTGATAGGTCTACAATCATCTTTTGTATAAATATGATGAATACAAAAATCATGGGGGATGCCCATCATTGTTAAATATTCCTCATTCCAAACACGGTTTCTAGCTTGAGTCATTTATAAACCCTCAACATTTACATTCACATAAACTATTGAAATAAATGATAACTGGAAACACATTGGAATGTTAACTCAACAATAGCGGAAAAGAACACAGAAAATCATACACATTTGACACAGATATTTTGGGCCCTGCCCCTCGAAAAACCCCAAAGGGAAAACCAGTGAAACAATGATTTGATTATGGCTAATAATGAATCTTATAGTATTCTTGGAACATTTGACTGAGTTCCAATCTTCCATGCAAGAAACCCTTCCTTTCTTCATGGTACTGCATCCCTCTATCTTAGCAGCCATCTCCTTCACGATCATCATCTCTCTCACTCCTCTCCTCCACGAGAAGTAAGGATGTCTCACTCACATCCTCTCCTCCATGAGAACAAGAAAGCAAGCCTCTCACACCTCTCCACCCTAAGAAGTGTCTCACTTCTACACAAAGAAGTACTCAAACCCTTCCCCTAGATCTCTTTTTATAATACACTTTAATGATAAAAACCTAACCCTAGATCTCAATGGCCAAGATTAGATCTTTCCTCCCACGATCTAACGGTCACGATATAATCTCTCGTTGAGATCACTTAAATCACTTAAGTGGCCTAAATTTACATTATAAAGTCACTTTATCATTAAATACAAAAAGTCACTTTAATTTTATAAACTCACTTTACAAAATTAATATCTAGAGAAACTATATGCATGATAAACACTATGCATAAGCACTGTCTGAGCTACTCTTTTCAACACTCCCTCTTAGCGAGGAAAGTGCTTCTGACATGTCTTCTACCAGAATCAATCTCGAGCCTCACGTTGTTTGCTATAGAAGCTCTCTCTAACTCTGGAAGCATTTCCGACAACATCTGCTCCTTCAGGATACTCACTTTCTGCCACTCCCTCGTGCACTGAAAACTGATCCAAAGTACTATGCTGAAAACCCCTGCTCACCATCATCATATTGACTGAGTCTTCTGTCAACATGTTCCTACTCATCCGTTAGGTACTGACTGAGCCTTTTTTGCTAGTACATAGTAGAGATTCTCGTGCTCCACTTTCAGGAAACCGCATGATCTTCTTGTCTCCTCTCCTAAGGCTGATAACCGACCAGAATCAGCATACATAAATCCACCTCCGAGCATGCATACCATATCTATTTTGTGACCAGACAGAACCCCTTCATCCGAATTTCCAACTGAATACATAAACACATGTTCCTCTCTGAACAATATTTCAAACCCAACATTTTCACTTTAAATCTGACCACCAACCAGATTCACCTTGATATTGGCCGCTGCATCCAAGGTCACTCCCTCTGAATATAGAAAACTATGTCCATCCCGAACAACATGTTATATTCATCATCTCCCAAAGATGATATGAGGACACGTCTGTCAACTCTGGTACATGCATCTCTCTGGCCAGTGGCAGAGAACCCCTTCGCTCTATTTGGAAAAGAAATGGTTCCAACCCTCTCCTTTGCATGAGTAGTGTAGACCCCACAATCCACATGCAACTTTGAACCTATCTCTGAAACACTTAGGAGCAACAACATTACTCCAACACATGGCTAGATGCAAAGCTAATCAAGGTTTCCTATTTTAAACTGAAATCAAGAAACATTGATCTCCATGCACAAAATCTTAAAATTTCAAAGTTTTAAACTCAAACCAAGAAACTTTCACTTTCATGCAAAACCCTTCAAAATTTTCAGATTTCCTCCAAACCCAAAAATTTCAAACACTACAAAAATTTTCAGATTTACCTCCAAAACCCAAAAATCTTCTAACTCCAAACAAAAATCTACAAAAAAACCTCTTTTACAAAAATTTCTCGGTTTTCTCCCAAAACTGCCTTTTTTCCGGAAAACCCATAAAAATTCCGAAAAATCTGATATTTTTGAAAAAGCTGTAAATTTCTGTTTCTGTCCGTACACTGTATGGACCTGTCCGTACAGCCGTATGGCCTCTGTACTGTACGGACTATAAACTGCCGCCCAGAAAAAAAATTTCACCCTCTGAAATTCCAGTCATGCCGTTTTGCCCTTCCTTCTTGTTTTTCGAAAAAATACCTAAAAAATAAATTTTCTGCCCTACAAACCCTTGGCTTCGAAAACCAAGCTCTGATACCATGTTAAATATTCCTCATTCCAAACAAAATTTACAGCTTCAGTCATTTATAAACCCTCAACATTTACATTCACATAAACTGCTGAAATAAATGATAACTGGAAACACATTGGAATGTCAACTCAACAACAACGGAAAAGAACACAGAAAATCATACACATTTGGCACAGATATTTTGGGCCCTACCCCTGGAAAAACCCCGAAGGGAAAACCAGTGAAACAATGATTTGATTATGGATAATAATGAATCTTATAGTATTCTTGGAACATCTGACTGAGTTCCAATCTTCCATGCAAGAAACCCTTCCTTGCTTCATGGTACTGCATCCCTCCATCTTCACAACCATCTCCTTCATGATCATCATCTCTCTCACTCCTCTCCTCCACGAGAAGTAAGGATGTCTCACTCACATCCTCTCCTCCATGAGAACAAGAAAGCAAGCCTCTCACACCTCTCCACCCTAAGAAGTGTCTCACTTCTACACAAAGAAGTACTCAAACCCTTCCCCTAGATCTCTTTTTAGAATACACTTTAATGATAAAAACCTAACCCTAGATCTCACTGGCCAAGATTAGATCTTGCCTCCCACGATCTAATGGTCACGATATAATCTCTCGTTCAGATCACTTAAATCACTTAAGTGACCTAACTTTACATTATAAAGTCACTTTATCATTAAATACAAAAAGTCACTTTAATTTTATAAACTCACTTTACAAAATTAATATCTAGAGAAACTATATGCATGATAAACATTATGCATAAGCACTGTCTGAGCTACTCTTTTAAACAATCATGTCATTCTAATCTCAAGAAAAAGCAATTTTATGTTTCTTTAAGATAGAGGTAAGCATCTATGTTTGTTGATATGACAATGTGGTGCTGATCTCTAATGTTTTCCTTGGTTGTGTTTCCACTTCTTTGATTGCACAACTAATAAGGATCTTGGAATTATATTAAAGTTCATAGATGAACTTGAGGCAATGTCGATTTGTTGGGTAGCAAATACTGAACTTAACAACTCCATAAAATATAAAGAAGGGTTGGAATTTGTCATAAACTAACTGATCAGATCATCCTCAGTTGGTTGTTTTGCTACAAGATATTGGTCAATCATGTGAAGTTGTAAAGCCTCATTTGTTTGCTCGAATTCCTCCTCGTCTATACACAAGGGAATCTCTTGATGTATAGTTGGCTTCACAAGAGAATACAATCTGAGTTCCTTGACATCATTACAATGGGATATACACATATTTCCTAATCAACAATTGATATAGGCATCAGTTGTGGCTAGCCATTGTCGCCCCAGAATCGAAGGATAGGATCCCAAGCTTGATTTTGTCTATAGAACCATAAGATATGTCGGGTATTCCCATGAATCAACTGAAATGAAAACATCTTCTATAATGTCTTATGGTATTAGAGAATACTGGTCATCTAGGTGTAAAACAATCATAGTTTAACGGATATTTGTGAGGCCTAGTCTCTCCATTGTCTATTTAGTCATGACATTAAGGGATGCTCCTAGGTCTATCCGTGTATTGGAGAGATAAATGCCATTAATTTGTACCTTGACAATGGGACCACTAGGGTCTGAGTACTTAGAAGCAAGAGTGTTCCCCATCATTAATTCTTCCAAATATCCTACCACATGGACTGTTGGGGGATCCTTCCTGTTTCTGCCCGGTTTCTTTGAACACAACTCTCTAGAAACTTTGGAATAAATGGGAATATCTTGAATAGCTTCGAATAGTGAAATATTCACACAAACATTGCGTAATTCTCCCAAGAGATCAAATTCTTATTGAGGCATTAATTTGTCTATACTTAAGCGTTCAGGGTATGGTTGATGTTTTTTTCTCAGTTTCCTATGGTTTCCTAGGTGCGATGGGTGGGAGACTATCTTTAGATTGAAACATTGAGGCCTATGGTGTTTCTTCATTTTCTTTTTCTGTGATTATGGGAGAAGTAGTTTTATTAATATTTATGTGAGAGTGCAATTGGTTGTAGTGGCAATCTACCGTGGAGATGAAATAGGTTGGATACTTAGGTAATTCGACATCCATTACAGGTTGTTAACCTTATTATTGGGGTTAGTAGTGGGCTATGCAGGAAGAAGTGGTATATGAGGTGGATTGTTTGATTTTATTGTTAACTGAGGTTGTGGATTAGGTTGCATTAATGGTTGTTTTGGTTTAAATTGGAATTGGGGGTTTTTCATTTAAGGAGGTTGTGATTGAATTTGTTGCTAATTCCCAAAGCTTGTATTTCTCCAGTTTGGTTTCCAGGGGTTGTTTTGTGAGTATGGATGTTCCCGTGTTTGTTTTGGAATAGCTGGATAATTGTGGAAATTGAACCCAAGTGATAGAACAATTGCACTCACGAAATTGCTAATCAAACCTGCAAATTTACCCACAAGGAGACTGAAATTGGAGCATAACACTAATTTGTATTGAATAAGTGCACAATAGACAACCATATGAAGTCATAGGCTATTTCAATATATAATTACATGAGATATTTGAATGCATAAGGATGCCATTCGAAATAGTCAAAAGCAGGCTTACTAAATCTAGTCAAATCCCCTGTAGGTGCATAAAACAGTTTCCAAATCTACCTAGAGGCTTACAAATTGGCAAAGTCAAGTAGAAAAAAAATACAACTCATACATGTTTTTATTAGGATAAAATAATGGAGGATGATGAGGGAAAAAAACAAGTCAACTACACCTAGTCTTACTTTCCCTTTTGCCATAAATCTCAATAAAGCAGGCAACTTAGCGGAAAAAGAAGATATGTGCTAGGGAGGATCTTGAATAAAGCAGATATACTAAATATGGATTGAAGGAGGTTTCCCAAGCACTCCATGACTTGATTTTAGCAAGTTTGACTTCTAGGACATGTGGAAGACAACTTGCATAGAGTGGAATATTGGAAACTAGGAAAATAAGACAAAAATGGATTAATTAATGTCTAAGGTAGTGAACTATGGGTTGATTATTCTAACACCCACCCTCAAGCCCAACTTATGAGTAAATATCAGAAAACTATAAGTCCTAACAACCAGGCTTAGTCACCCTTTACATACTACATGTCCATTTAACCGAGGAAAGAGGCAAAAACCCAGTGGGAAAATCCTCCCTTAAACATGGACAATAAAACAAAATTTGAAAATCTTATCATCAATCATGCTTCACAACATGATAAAAAATCCCCAGCAGTGATTTGAGATTGCTGAAAGTCTTCTCACAAAAAACTTTGGTGAAGATGTCTGCTACTTGTTCTGAATATGCACAGAAGAGTAGGTGAATGGTGCCATCATGCATAAGCTGTCTGATGTAGTGCATATGGATCCCAATGTGTTTGGTTCTCTGTCTTTGAACTGGATCATTGCAAATTCAAATGGTGCTCTAATTATCACAATAGATAATAGTTTAAAGCTCTGATTCGAAGCCACACTCACCAAGTATCCCTTGCAACCATAAACATTGAGTTGTCGTATTTACAACTCCCCTGTACTCTGCTTCAATAGATGAGAGTGATATGGCACTCCATTTCTTGCTTGACCACCTGATTGGTCCTTTACCAAGCATGAACACATATATTGATGCTGAATTTTGATCTGTTTTGTCACCTACCCAATCACTGTCAGTAAACCCAATCAAATCAATATCAGATTTAAACCACTTATACTATGAAACGAGAACTCGACACAGTTCTCGTTTTTCTCTCTCCTAATTTTAGTAGCTATTTTTACCCCTGTTTCAAAAATGGTTGATGCCAGTATCACACATTTTCATTTTCAGACATTTTTTGGGGCCTTTGAATTATCTTTGTTGTAAAATATTTTTAATTTCTATTTTCAAGTGTGTTTTTTGAAATTTAACAAAATAACATACATTTTTAAGCAATTTATAATGAAAAACATATACATTTTATGATTTTTTCTATAAAATAAGACATTTTTATGTACAAAATAAGGCATTTTTATTGACAAAATTGTAAATAATTCCAGAAAATAAAGACATTTAAAACCATTTTCAATGAATTTTCAGAGAATTTTGCTCTAAAAATGATCATATTTCATATTAGTTATCGAAAAGTGACGACTCACATAAAGTCGAGAAAAAATATACAAATTAGTTGTAAAAAACTTATTAAAAACATTATATTTAGAAATTTTATTTCTAAAATAAAGTCTGAAAGTCAAAACATTACTAATATATCTGATCAAAAAATTGTCAAAATAGTAATAGTAATTGCCTTGTGATTTAATTGAGCCCAACAAGGTTCTATCTTATATGGGTTTTGAGATGATTAGTCGCATGTTTTTCCTAGTAGTTGCTTTGGGTTTGGGGCTTGAGAAATATACATTGTCACTCTTCATCTCTCAACTAGAGGGTGGTTCTACTAGATGCAAGGTTGTAGTTGGGTTGCGACAATCATCATTGTATAGTTTTCAAGATAAATACTGTGTATTTGTAATTTCATGGGGTTCTTATTATTCGCTTTACAAACATTTTTATGCAATTTTCAATGTTCAAATCCCTATTGTTTTATAGTATCTTAATCCATGAATATTTAGATCTATAGATGCATGTATATTATGGGTTTTAATGAGTTTCATTGCAATAAAAGGATAGAGAGAAGAATGCTTGTCCTCACAATTTCAATTTCTAAAAAGATATTTACATGAAATGCCCATAAAGGAAATTTAAGATCTAGCACCCCTATGTCCAAGGAAGGGCATCAAGTACATTACAAAGTCTTGTATGGTTGTATCTTGCAAGTTGCTTTTATCAAGGATGATAGCAAGAGTTTCATTTATTCTACTTTTCCTTATCCCTTAACCTAGAAGGGAGGCTAACAAGAGATTTGTATTTATCTATTGTTG
>LPNX010165674.1:238798-253316 GCA_001517045.1 Pseudotsuga menziesii
TTTTTAGCTTTGTATAAGATCCCATGAGTTCTTGTTCCCTGAACAAAGTTATGGATCCTTTTGGCTGCTCTCTAATGGATATCATGAGGTTGATCCATGTATCTTGAAGCCACACTTACTGCATAAGAAATATCAGGTTGATTTTGTGTAAGGTACAGAAAAAACCCAATCAATTTCCTATATAGTGTATTATTTACCATAGGAGAAGAACCTGATTCTTCAAGCTTAACTCCTGAAAGGAACGGAGTCTTGCTTGGCTTGCAATATTTCATGTTGAACTTGTTCAACAAATCTAAGGCATACTTGGACTGAGGTACTTTTATTCCATGTTGAGATTGAGCAATTTCAAGACCCAATAATTGGCTTAACAACCCCAAATCGGTCATAGAAAATGCATGGTTCATTGCATCCTTCAAGGAGGCAATTTCTTTCTTTGAACTTCTTGTAATCAGAAGGTCATCAACATACAAGACAATAATCATAAAATAACCATGAATCAGCTTCAAATAAACATTAGGACCGGACTTGCATCGAACAAAACTCAATGATAGCAGAAATCCATCAATCTTGGCATACCAAGCCCTAGGGGATTGCTTAAGCCCATATAATGATTTCTTTATCATGCACAAAAAAGATGGATTAGTAACAAAACCTTGAGGTTGCTGCATGTAAATCTCTTCAGTGAGATATCCATTCAGAAAAGCAAACTTCACATCCATGTGATGTACCTCCCACTGCTTTGAAGCTGCAATCGCTAAGGCTAGCCCAATGGAGACCATCTTTACCACTGGTGCAAAGGTTTCATTGTAGTCAATACCATGTACTTATGTGTAGCCCTTGGTTACCAATCTGGAATTATATTTCAAAGGTGAACCATCAGCAGAAAAGTTAGTCTTGAAGACCCACTTACATTGAACTAGCTTCCTCCCTAGGGGAAGATAAACCAGTTCCCAAGTGTTCGTTATTCTGGAGTGAGTTGAATTCTTCTTTCATGGTTGTTTTCCATATTGGATCATGTGCTGCATATTCATATTTCTGTGAGTCTGATTCAACCATCATATAGCACTTTTCTTCAAACAAAGGGTCTTTCATACACAGGGCACTCTAAAGCTGAGATCTAGTCCTCCTAGGATCACTAGGATTTCCAGCTAGTTCCCCAGCTGCATGAATGGTATTTTCTGCCCATTTTGGTCTTGTAGGACTATCAAGATCTGAAATTAAATCATCATTATAAGACATATCAGAATCAATAAACTCATTTATCTCTTCACTTACATTCAATGGTTCTCGTGGTGAAGAAGACTCTCCAACTTCAAATACTGCTAAAGGCTCTTCTTGGACCTGAACACTCCTTTCAATGAAGGATTTGTTTCTTCTCAAATTGATCAGCTTGTACCCTTTTGAATCTTCAGAGTACCCAACAAATAGAAACTCTTGGCTTCGGGGCTGCAAAGCCTTTCTCTTTTCTATCGGAATTCTAGCCCAAGCCTTTGAGCCAAAAATCCTGAAATGGGTCACATCTGGCTTGTGCCCACTCCAAGATTTGAAAGGAGTCATACTATAAAGATATTTATGAGGCACCCTATTCTAAATATAGGACACATAGTTTATAGCCTCGGCCCAAAACTTTGGTGGCAAAGTCTTAGCCTCCAACATACAGGTTGCCATCTCTTTCAGTGATCTGTTCTCTCTCTTAGCAACACCATTTTGATGTGGTGTGTAAGGGATTGAAAGTTGCATCTGAATACCTATATCTTCACACTATTGAGTGAAATCAGAATTGACATACTCACCACCATTTTCATATCTGAGGATCTTGATTCTTCTCCCAAACTGGTTTTCAACCAAATCTTTGAATACTTTGAAGAGGCCAAAAAATTCAGACTTATGTTTCAGGAAGTAAACCCAACAATGCCTGGAAAAGTCATCTATGAAGTTCAATGCATATTTGGCTTGAATAATTGACATATGAGGAAATGGACCAGAAACATTACTGTGGATCAACTCAAGAGGTGCAAAGGTTCTCTCATGACTAGCTCTCTAAAATTTATGCTCTTAGTGTTTTCCTAGGATACAACCTTGACAGAATCCCTTGGAAAACTTAATATTTGGTAACCCTATGACCATTTCTTTTTCACTTAGATCAAAAATATACTTATAGTTAAGATGGCCAAATATTTCATTCTAAAGCTTGCTTTCCTCATTAGCATGAATCAGAAGAGCAGAGGGGTTTGAGTAGGGTAGAAAATGTGAAAACATGTATACCTTCAAAGTGTGATCTACAACTCCTTTTGCAATTACTTTACCATTCGATATCTCTGTGATCTCAACATCATCGGGGGAGAATATGACCTTATTTGGAGACCCTATGTGAGTCATCTGATACACTGATAAGAAGTTTGAGGCAAGACCTCGAACATACAATACATTACTAAACTTACCATGGTCAAGATCGATCCTTCCTTTCCCCAAACTGTTAGTGAGAGAGTCATCTCCCAGCACTATTGGTGGACCTTTCGACATGTCAAGAGAGGAGAATGCCTCCTTGGTCGAAACCATATGTCTTGAAGCTCCAAAGTCTATGATGAAGCTAGGTGAGCTTGATGTGCCAACAACCAGTGCATGTACTCTCTCTTTGTCCTCTTAAATTGATTCTCCTTCCCTATTCTTTGAGCAATCAGGAAGGGAGATCTTAATCTTCTCTAGGATTTGGGTCAACATGTCAATTTGCTTCTTCATGCAGGAGCTTTTAGGATGATAGCCCTTACTGCAGTATGCACACTTGCTCATTTCTCCTTTGCTCTTCTTCTTCTGGAAGTTCTTCTTGGAGCCTTGGGGCTCCTCTTGAGACTTGTTCTTGTCTCTCTCTTGCTTAGGTAGCTTCTTATATTTCTTCTTTCCTTTTGAATCCACCCTCAAATCTCCAAGAACTAGAGCTTGGTCTTTGGAAGGCTTGATGGTGCCCATCATCACCAATTTATCCTATTCTTGTGTGAGGGATTCCATGAACTCTGCAAGCTTAGGAATATTCTAGGCTTGAGCTGTCAACTTGGTGTCATGCAAGAAGGTCAAAAAAAACTCTAAATAGTCAGGTAAAATCTTCAAGAGTATGTCCAAAACTAGTTTCTCCTCCTTGTTTTCAATTCCACACTGTTTTAGCTGCAAAACAAGGGCTTTAAACTTGGAAAAATAGAGTTGTAGGGATTCAAAGCTGCTAGGACTCAAAGAGATCAATTCATTCTCAATTTTATGTCCTCTCATACCAAAAAATATCTACAAGCTTCTCCCACACTTCATTAGGTGATGTCAATCCATCAAAATGGAAGAGGAGCTCTCTGGATATGCTCAAACACAGAAGACCATAGGCCTCATCCCTCCTGTTGTGCCATTTAATTTTCTCTGCAACTGCATTGGGATCTACCTCAGTTTCCATAGTCACCCTGTAGAGACCTTTTTCTCTCAATAGTACCTCCATCTCTAATTTCCATTCAAATAAATTAAATGGAGTGAAGATGATCTTCTGAGATTGATCCATAGCTCGAAAACTGTGCCCTTCATTCAGCAGAATGCTCCCATTCAAGATATTAAACCTATAATAGCAATATGGAAGGAGATAAATTGATATTAATATCATGTGGAAATTGAACCCAAGTGATAGAACAATTGAACTCACAAAATTGCTAATCAAACCTGCAAATTTACACACGAAGGAGACTGAAATTGGAGCATAACACTAATCTGTATTGAATAAGTGTACAATAGAAAACCATATGAAGCCATAGGATGCTAAAATATATAACTAAATGAGAGATTCAAATGCATAAGGATGCCATTCGAAATAGTCAAAAGCAGGATTACTTAATCTAGTCAAATCCCCCATAGGTGCATAAAGCAGTTTCCAAATGTACCTAGAGGCTCACGAATTGGAAAAGTCCAGTAGAAAATCTAATAAGTGATGGAAAGAAAACTCATACATGCTTTTATTAGGAGAAAAGAATGGAGGATGATGAGGGCAAAAAAAAAGTCAACTACACCTAGTTTTACTTTCCTATTTGCCATAAATCTCAATAAAGCAGGCAACTTAGCAGAAAAAGTAGATATGCGCTAAGGAGGATCTAGAATAAAGAAGATATGCTAAATATGGATTCTAGGAGGTTTCCCAAGTGCTCCATGAATCTGTTTTAGCAAGTTTGACTTCTAGGACATGTGGAAGACAACTTGCATAGATTGGAATGTTGGAAACTAGGCAAATAAGACAAAAATGGATTAATTAATGTCTAAGGTAGCTAACTATGGGTTGATTATTCTAACAATACCAATGCTTCAAGTTTTTTGGAACTTATGGGGCTTTTGAGACTTCTGGTTGGTGTATCTGAGAATTATTCCAATAAGGATTTAATGATTCCATATGATCCACCATCGTACTTGAGGGTCGAGGTTTCCATGGGAATTTCTAAGATATAAAGTGAACATGTTTTGCATATGTGCATGCTTTCGCATATATATCCTTAATTCCTAATTTCAAGGGGCAATATTTCGTAGAGTTCTCCAAGTCGCATAGAACGAATATTTCCACTTTGTCTAGTGGGTATCTCTTGAGGGGGTTCCTTTTTCTTCATTTTGGGAAAAAATGGCTAAAGCTTGATCTTCCTCATCTTTCCCTTTCTTTTCCTAAAGTGCATCCAACTGAAAAATCAAAGAGCTAAGTATATAGGTTTTAAAATCCTCCAGAAGATTTCCAATCTCCATCCTCGAAACTCCTTCCCTTGAAGTCTTGGTGGTCTTGTTTATCGCGTCTCTCACCCCTTTTTCTGTCCTAGAGGAATTCCTTGAATATCTTCAATAAAGGTCATATATTTCTGCATACCTAAGCAGGGACACATCCCCATGCACCCATCAAGTTTAGAGGTTCAATGCAACCATCCTTGATTCCTCGTAAGAATAGACTTTTCAATGTATCATCATTTAGCACATTTTATCTTGATATTTTCAAGTTATATTGAAATCTCTTCACATAGTCCTCTAATTTTTCATCATCTTGCTAGGTCATTCTGAAAATTGCTTCCTTTTGATCCTTATCCTTACAGTATTCTTGATATTTATCTAGAAATTCTTTCTTCATCTAGGTCCAGGGTGTAATGCTATCCTCTCCTATCCCCATATATCATTGAAGTACTAGGTTCTTCAATGTGGCTGGAAAATATTTTAGTTTCTTTTGATATGTAATGTAATCATAGCTCATGTAGAGGACATTTCATTCAAATAGGAACATGTCCAAGTCCTCAGTTTCCATACCATATAATTTCGACAATGTCGAATGTGGAATGTTCTTCATCTGGTTCACAAGTGTGGCTCCTAGATTTTGGATCAGGAATTCAAAGGTATTCATTCTAATGCTTGATTCTTCTCCATTTGTCTCTCCTTTGTTTGTCTCCTCCATATTTGGAATGTGGTCTCCCCTTCCATCCATATTTTCCCAAAAACCTTCCAATGTAGTCGATCTAGCTAAAAATGGAGAGTTAGCAGATGGTTTATCCTCACTCAAATGACTATTAGCACTTAATTGATGAGAAACATATCCTTCCAAAACTTATTTTTCCTCCTAAGAAAATTCTGTCACTAGCATATTTTCATCCACATGGGTTGGTAAGATCGTTTAGTTGGTGGAAGTGGTAGAATGATTAGGCCTTTCTTGCTTCAGAATAGTGTTAAGAGGTGGCCTCCTTCAATTATTTCCTCTTCTTATTGAGCTTCATGTGCTTCCTACATGGTTAGTTCATGGAGGGGTATCATATGCATAAACAAGCCTACTTGTCCTATCTCTTATTCTACACATGAATAATTGGCATGATTCATAATCACAGGGACCTACTACGGGAAATATTCCATTGGAAATTTTATGTGCGTCTTACTTGTCCCTCCTTAGAAATCACACAAGCTTATTTTCAGATAAGATCATACACAACATACCTAAAGGAAAAAATGGAAAAATCGTAGCCACATAATCAAAAAAATCAACCAGAATTGCAATGTCCTTGGAAAATCCCTAAAATCTACGCCAAAATGACAAGATTTTCTTTACCTCTTTAATTTAGATTTAATTGAAATTTGTTCATGAATTGTCAACCCAGGTGTTGCAGCTGCAACATTTTCCCAAAATTCAAAAAAATTTCGGACCCTCCTTTAATTCGTTTTTGCCCAGTTTTTGGTTTTGATTGATGCTTGAATAAAGATTACTTTTATGTGGGAAATGGTTTACTGTTTGAATTAATTTTGCCTCTCCATCGGAAGTGTTCTGGACTTTTGGGTCAGGAGTCTAGTCATCTGCGCATCTGTCGTTGCGGAAAAGAACAGGACATCAAGTCCAAGTCAAGTGTATTTGGTCTCCGAGGCATTCTTCTTTATTGCCGTCTGCTTTGAGATCCCTTTGGAACCTTTGTCTATATGTCTTCCACCATTGCAAAGAAGGTACTGTGAAGTTTTCCAAGAGTTGTTTCATCCTTTTTCTATCCCCGCCGTTCTGTTTCGTCGGTCCTTTGTTTTTTCAACTTTCATCGTTGCGGCTCTAGAAAGTCCTATGAATTCGATAGTTTGATTTATCTTGTCCACTTGATCGATGTTTTTCACTTGAGACATGTTTGTTCTTACTCTGTTTTGCTGGCATGCAGAACTTGGTTTCTGTTACGGGTTCGTCGTTGCAGCTCTCTAACCATCTATTGACCCGAAGCCTTATTCTCGTGAGCTCCGATGTGAGTGTTGATTGGTTTCTCCGCCGATGCCATTGTGGGTTTCCTGGTTGCTTCATCATTCACCGTTGCAGAGGCGATGTTGAGAAGATCATCGACCCCTTAGTCTTTTGCAGCCTGATGATCCTATTTTTCTCGCCGATTACATGTTGACCACAACGTATATATTTTGGGTTTGGGGGTTTATTATTTTATTGTATTTTCGTGATTTCTCCATGCTGTTGTTTTTGCTCGAGTAGATCAAGGATTTCACTGTCGATACATTCGCTCCTAGGTGGCTTTGCCATGGAAGTTTATCAGTTTTCCTCCACCAGTCACGTAGCATAGTGCTAGGTAGGCCCTTATGCCTATTTTACCGTTCCATTTGATTGGTTGAACTATTTTTGTTGTCTCTGCAGTTAGTGGTTTCCTAGGTTTTCCCAATCACCTATGGTAGCTAGAACACAAACCAGACAGATTCCCTACACCGAACAGGCATGGGCTAGTTGGGAACATTGACTGGGGTGAATCCCTTGCTTTTGTTGCCTATGAATTTCTAGGCCTCAATAGTTTATGGAACTAGAAGGAGGGTCGCCAGTGCATGGCTGGCCAAGGAAACACGTTTTCTTGAAATAACCCCACCAGTGATATTTTTGAAAGCAGTTTGTGTCTTGATCCAAATACTCAAGAGAATAGGGAACATCTGTTTGCTGTGGACAACCAAGTGATAAATGATCTCAGGAGACACACACGGGCCTATGTAAAGAGTATTGGAGGATTACCCATCATCCCTGATTTACCCCAAAGAGAATACAAGAAGAAAGACCATCCCATCTTGGAAGATTCAGTGTTGGTTGGAGACTTGGAAGAGTTTGTAGAAGGAGCATTACAGGAGGTGGTTCAGCCTTTGAATCAAATAGGCCCAAACATACCTTACTGTTCACCTGTGCGGACTCCTGTGCCTTCACCACCTCACTCTCCACCCAGACTCATGGCAAGTGTAAATGCAAAATAGCTTAACCCACCAAATCCACCACCGGCTTGGAAAGCCAGATCACCCTTGAACCTAACACCTCCATTGCATGACTTACCTCAAGCTTTTGAGAAGTTGTTTCCTAAGTTTGATCCTAATGAAAAGGTTGTAGTAGATGACCATTTTCAAAGTTTCTATTTGGAAATAGAGGGATTAAGGGCTGGGGAATATGAGGATGTAGTTTGTAGACTTTTCCCACACACCTTTAAAGGAGCAGCGACATCCTGGTACTTTGGTTTTCTTGCAAACTCTATCCCAGATTGGGATACCTTTGAAAGGATTTTTAGAAACAAGTATGCAGCCCAAAAGATGCATGCAGAACTAATGAAAGGTTTGGGTGCTTTAAAAAAAGAAAGGACTGAGAAGGTACACAATTTCACCCAAATATTTTCTACTTACCTCAAGAACTTCTCTGCAACTGATAAGCCTTCTAACAAAGTTCTGATTGAGTATTATACGTCACCTTTGGGTATGGATTTGGCTATGATTGCAAAATCTCAAGTTAAGCCTATGTTAGTAGAGACTTATGAAGAAGCAGAAAGAGTATAGGTTGAAAAGGAAAGTATAGAAGATTATCCCAAGCAATTTGGAGAAAAAACTACCGGGAAAAGAGCCTTGTTGTTGTCTAAACCTAAAGAGGAGCAATCACATGATTTTGAGGGGATGTTAAAGATGATGCAAAAGCTTTCCAATAGAATAATAGATTTGGAAAAGGAAAAAGAATCTCAGAAAGCTTATAAGCCTTATTACAAAAACAGAGAAGATAACAACCAATGCAAGACCCCTCCACACGATTCAACATCAATGAATCTGATAGAGGTAGGGAAGGATAATTTTTACACTTTCCACCAACAACCCCATTCTGAAAAGAATTGTTCTCAATGGTTAAATTCAATGGCATTGGCGATGAACCAGCTCTTGGACTCTAAATTGGCTGAGGACAGTGATGAAGGGGAAAAAGGTAATAAGACCATGGAAAAACAAGGAAATGATACCATGTTTTTATGGGATTATGTCTCGTTGTTTGATATAGAAAAAGGTACTCTTAAACCTGAGAACATACCAACGACAACAAAATACATGGATTTGGTAAATAAAGGCAATACAATAATCTCAAAAATTAAGATGTTGCAAGAGAATCTCAGGAAACAGCCAAAGAACAAGGTTAAAGACAAAGTACCCAAATTACCATTATTAGCCAAGATGCGGATTATATCAACAAGCCTGGTAAACCTATGGAAGAACAAGTAGGTGTTAACAAAGAAAATACTAAAAATCCTAAAGAGCTAGAAGAAGAGATGCCCACTGAAAACCAACCTATGGAGGAAGAGGTCGAATCAATTGGGGAAGAGAAAGCTAGAACCCCACCTTTCCTTTTGACTCTGGAAATGCTGAATCATAAGGTGTATAATTGTTTGGTAGATTCTGGATCATCAGCGAATGTTATGCCACTCGCTGTTTGCAAAAAAATTAATGGGTAGCCAAAACCTACTGCTTGGGAAGTCACTCAACTAGACAGAACTTATGTCAAAGTAGTGGGAGAAATGGAGAATGTTCTCATTCATTTATTTGCAAATAAAAATATATGTCAATTTATTGATATTGTGGTGGTTGACATACCGGATGGATATGAACTTATTCTAAACCAAGACTGGTCCACAAGGTTAAAGGTGTATTTTGCTTCAGATTGGTCACATTTATGGTTGCCTCATAAGGGGGTCCCAAATGGAATCAAAATTTTAAGAGAACCTTACATGAAACACACTATCACTTAGTTGGAAGAAGGAATTGAATCTGCTAATTCTGTTTTGGGGAATTATCTTACGGAGCTTGAACTAAGATATCATGCATCAGAAGAGGCCAGCAATATGACTTACACTTAGCCTGATCTCCTTCAATTTTCATAGGCTGATGGGAGTGATTGTAAATTG
The DNA here is from genome assembly GCA_001517045.1 of Pseudotsuga menziesii. Classification (NCBI taxonomy): domain Eukaryota; kingdom Viridiplantae; phylum Streptophyta; class Pinopsida; order Pinales; family Pinaceae; genus Pseudotsuga; species Pseudotsuga menziesii. Next base: position 248,488 of record LPNX010165674.1, read on the forward strand.
GTAGACATAGCTTCGGTTTCAAAAATAGCAGAATTAGACCATGGTTAGGTATCTCATGTCTGCAATCCAACCTGGCCCTTTAACTCATGAGTTGATAGATTTTCAGGGGTGGGCACAATTTTATTTTTTCTTTTGATTTGATGACCTTGTACATAAATATTTTGATGCATTTTTACCTTGATTTACTGCTTTTATTTCTGGTTATTTTGGTTTTTTTTTTAGTAAAAGAGGCAAACTTTTGGTTGCATGGAAAGCATCAGAGTTCTCGATTAACTAAAATCTTTGGGAAAAGACTGTGCATTTTGTTTTGAAATGATAGAACTTCTTCTAGTAAGTAGTCTTCCTAAATGGCTATGCACTCATTGAAGTCCTGCTTAACCCCTGAAAATAAATCAGAATTAAGAGGTCTGGAATACTATTTTGAGGCTCCATCCATTTCACATCTGAGATGTCCTAGTGAGTGATAGTGAAAGACCCACAGAAAGGAAGCAAGGTAAATAGTTTATTATATATAAATGATCCCATGCCATGATTTCAAAATCCTAAAGGTTGTTAAGAGTCAAAACTCCTAAGAGAAGCAATACATATCAAAGCAAAGTATCAGAAACACGAATATCAATCTGCTAAAAGTTCTTCTCCATCCATGAGCTGAAAATTAAATACATCTCTCACCCAAAAGGACACTATGGATAGAAGATCCTGAATAAAAATTCAGAAAGAAAAGCAGATGGAGGACTCATAAGAACAAAAGTTCAAAAGGGCACAAAAGTGCAATTGGTATGGAAATGAGGAACAAATGAATAGTTTTGTTTACCATATGTTACCATCCTATGGTGTCCAAGCTAGAATCTACCTGAAGATAGAGGTAAAATAAAACTCACCTAGTAAGCCTCAAAAGAGTTATTCGAACTTTAAATATTTTTTGTTTCCCTTCCCAAAGAATGGACTGACATCAATGATTTAAATGCATGTGTTTATGACATTAGGAATACAAGCATATAGAAGAATTCAACTTATGAGCATAATGATTAAATAGTCTTTTACTGGGAGGAAGTTGATTCAGAAAGCTGGGATTCACCAAGTAGTCACCAATTGTTGTAGCTGCAACATTTTCCCAAAATTCAAAATTTTTTGGGACCCTCCTTTAATTCGTTTTTGCTCAGTTTTTGGTTTTGCTTGATGCTTGGATAAAGATTACTTTTATGCAGGAAATGTTTTAATGTTTCCTCACCATCAAAAGTGTTTTGGACTTTTGAGTCGGGATTCTATTCATCTATGTTAATTTTCATATGCTTAGCTAAGACATTAGTATTTAATTTCATATTCATAACAAAAGCATATAAATAGGATTACTGAAAGATAGACAAGCAAAACCATAGAAAAGGAACACAAGGATTTATCCTGGGAAAACCCTAAAGGGAAAAACCCTGCAAAAGATTCCTCAATATAGATGCCCCAAAAAGATAAAAGATAAAAGATAAAACCAGCAAGGAGATCAAAGTCTGATCCTCCTCCTTCTCCAGCTACTTCTCTTCTCCACTAATGCACTACACAAGTGAGAGTGTGTGCTCAAATGAGGAGAGCTACACCTCTATTTATATTCATCTGTTCACTTCAATTAACTCATCTGACATGTAGGCTCGAGTTAATCATGTAGGGTCGAGTTACACATGTAGGCTAAAGTAACCACACTGGGGTGCTAATGACCCACCTTTACAATTAGAGGGGACAACCTCATGACTCTTATTAGTTCTTCTGATTAGAAGCATCGGGGTACAAGGTAATACAAGTGGTTCTCCCGGTATGACCATCGGGGACCACAAAAGATACATATACAATATTATTTGAGGTTACAATATTTCAACACTCCCCCTTAACGAGAAGGCTATTCTACAACAACATCAACAACAACAATAGTAGGAGAGAGATAGAGGACATCATCAACATCATCAAGGTAATACATCTATAAATCATTGGAATCTTTTCAACATCATGTAGTCTTCATCTTCAATATTTAGTCTTCAGCATCATCAGTACTTTGACCACTTCGATCAACAACATCTTCAGCATCTTGACTCTTCAATCAGCAGCAACATCTTCAGCACTTTGACCTTTCAATCAACAACATCTTCATAACTTTGACCTTTTGATCAGCAACATCATCTTCAGTACTTTGACATTTTGATTAGCAACATCATCTTCAACACTTTTACCTTTCGATCAGCAACATCTTCTTCAGCACTTTGGCCTTTTGATCAACAATAACATCATCATCATACTCTGATCTTTCGATTAGAAACATCATCATGAAAACATCATGAAAACATCAACATCATCATCATCAAAATATCAGCATCAAAATATCATCATCATCATACTCTTATCTTTCAATCATAATCATCATTATTATCAGGCTCTGATCTTTCTATCAGAAACATCATCAACCGAACATCATCATACTCTAACATCAACTCATCATCATATTCTGATATTTCGATCAGTACGTCATCATCATCATATTTTGATAATATGGCATCATCATCATCAGGATCTCATCATCATCACATTCTAATCTTTCAATCAAAAACATCATCATCATCATCGGATTCTAATCTTTCGATCAGAAACATCATCATCAGCAGCAACATCATAATCATAAGCAACTTTTGATCTTCCGATCAGAAAACATCATCATCATCATATTCTGATATTTCTATCAGAGAACATCATCATTAGCAACTTCTGATCTTTCAATCAGAGAAACATCATCAGCATCGTATTCTGATCTTTCGATCCGAGAACATCATCATTGTTAGCAACAATATCATCATCATATTCTAATCTTTCAATCAGAGAACATTATCATCATCAGCAACTTCATAATCATCATCATATTCTGATCTTTCGATCAGAGAACATCATCATCATCATCATCAAAACATCAACATGATCATTCCTTTCAGAATTACGGGATCAACATGTCTATGGTACTCAGACGATCCTTCATGTTGGAATTATGGGATTTAGGTCTTTAAGGAGTTACTAACGATCCTTCCTTTCAGAATTACGGGATCAACACATCTGTGGAGCTTAGATGATCCTTCCTTTCAGAATTATAGGATCAAGTCTTTACAGAGCTTCTAACGATCCTTCCTTCGGAATTACGGGATTTAGGTCTTTATGGAGTTGCTAACAATCCTTCCTTTCGGAATTACGGGATAAACACATTTGTGGAACTCAGACAATCCTTCCTATTGGAATTACGGGATCAACACATCTGTAGAACTCAGACAATCCTTCCTGTTGGAATTACGGGATCGAGTCTTTATGGAGCTACCAATGATCCTTCCTTTCGGAATTACGGGATTTAGGTCTTTATGGAGTTACTAATGATCCTTTCTTTCAGAATTAAGGGATCAACACATCTGTGGAAGTCAAGCAATCCTTCCTATTGGAATTACGGGATCAAGTCAATGATCCTTCCTTTCAGAATTACGGGATTTAGGTCTTTACGGAGTTACTAATGATCCTTCCTTTTGGAATTATGAGATCAAGACAGTTGTGGAACTCAGACAATCCTTCTTATTGGAATTACGGGATCAAGTCTTTACGCAGCTACCAACAATCCTTCCTTTCGAAATGATGATATTTAGGTCTTTACGGAGTTACTAACGATCCTTCCTTTCAGAATTATGGGATCAACACATCTATGGAACTCAAACAATCCTTCCTATTGGAATTACAGGATTGGGATCAACACACGTTCTGGAGTACTGAAGTCACCGGATCCATTCTGAATCGAATTTCAAGGATGATACAATCCTACTGTTACCACCTAAGTTGTACTTAGTGGTTTTTATCAAGTGAGCCTAGTGAACTGGACAGGGTTAACTTGTTCGGACTTCAAAAGACCTATGGAATTACTTTTGGGAAGTGCTTGTTGTATCATATCACATGTTCATACCCCATGGGGAGTTGTAATAAATGTTCTAGCATGATAGTGTCTATAAAAGACTCGGTCACTTAGACTTCATTTGTCAATCTGATCAGCCCAAGGTGTTTTTTCCCTTCGTTATTATTGGTTGTTGAATAAACGACTGATAATTTCTGAGTTTTTCACTCCATACCTCCAAAGTTGGGGTGGTCGGCTTGGCATTTGTGCCTATCGAGGTTATTAGATTATATGTGTCAATGTGTAAGCATGCTAGAAATCATTTTTGAGTCATATGAACATGTCTAAGTCCCCCTAGGTGTTTTTCAATTTTTCAATTTTTTATTTTTTTCAGTGTTTTTTATTAAATTTTAATTTTTCCAAAACTTAGGCTATTTTTTAATAGTTTAATTGGAAAAATTGAGTCTGTAATAAAACTGGGCCAAATAATCAGTTTCAGTCATGTAGGTGCTCATTTTAAAGCTAAGAGCACCATGTGAACCCATGGACCCACTTTTTCCTAAGTTTTGAGTGATCTTCCATCACTCAGGTCAGAAATCCCCAGAAATCAATTATTGATTATTTTAATCAATAAATTGATGAATAATGGAGCAAATCCAAAATCAATAACTCAATGGATTCTCAACCGATTTGACTGAAATCAATCAGATCTAGAGCAAATTGACTGGATCTGACAAATCCTTGACTAAAGGAGGGGATCAAATCAGATCCAGAGCTGATCTACAGTGGTCTTCACGAGGAATTGCACCCTCCCTCTCTCCTCAACACATTTTGGATTTCCTGGATGCTCTGTGGGCCAATGTGTCAGTGTATGGGTTGATGTGTCAGCCAGATCAGGCCCCCGGTTGACAAGTAGGCTCAGTTCAGCCTCAGTTCT
>LPNX010165674.1:253537-265751 GCA_001517045.1 Pseudotsuga menziesii
TACTCCCTCGACATTCCACCTGAAAGCTCTACTGTGGATCTTCAAGGAAACCAACACTCTTTCTCTCTCTTCCTCCTTTAAAAATTATTAAACTTTCCTCAAACTGGTTACTTTAAGGTTTCTTTTTAAATATGATCTATCTCATAAATAAAAGCATACATAGATCTAATTATCAAGATCCCTTCAAATTTCTATATCTTAGTTTCATTGTGCACATAAAGTTCAAATTCAAGAGATCTAGCTAAATTGCCTTAGTTTCGCAAGTAGTTTATTGAAAAATTCATAGCTTGTTGTTAAGGTAGTTTCATTTTCTGTTCAATAATTTCAATATTCTGCAATCAGTGCTTTTAATTGGCTTCACAAACAACAAGCCAATATCCCAAGGAAATCTTGCTTTCCTTGGTTCCTTTTTCGTCGGTTTAGCTAGTTTAATTTCATTAATTTTTTGAGATAAAGTAGGCTGACCCAAAGGCAATCTTAAAGTTATTTGGGGCATTTTTTATTATAATTCACTCAATGTAATTTAGCATGTCTGACAAATAAGAAAGGAATATTCTGTCCAAAGTGGCTTTTGGATCGCTCAAATCCCCCCAGGGGTCTCTCTTTTGTCACATAATTTGTAATTTTTTTGCATAAACTGTAATATCTTGGTTTCAGCCTGTATAAGGAAAAATAAAGCTCTATTATATCAGTGCTTTGATGTTGTAACCTCTGTAATAAAATCATCCTTTGAATAGGCTCCTTCGAGCCCATTCCCCATCCCCCCTGGGGGAATTCGCGTCGGTGCCATTTTCGTCTTTTTCTGCTTATTTCCTTTTAATAGAATTGATCTGATTTTCAGGGTAGTATATTTGATCTTGTTGTTAATTCCACATTCCATATCTTATTTTCAAAATTAATCATAATACTTACCCCACGATTTCCCGAGTGACCCGAAAGGGGAAAGAGATTCGTGGTAGGATTAATCAGAAAACCATATTTGTGTAGTTGTTTTATTCTTTCTATCATTTGTTTATCAGCAGCTTTAAAATTAAACCCTCCTTGATTCCCCGATTGAGATCCACTTGGATCGAAAGAGTTTCTTGGAGGCTTTTCTTTTAAACAAGAACACATCTCTTAATAACTTATTAAAATTTACAAGACTCTAGTGTGTATGCTCTGCACTTGGCTGTGGTTCATCCGATCGGTCAAGATATATCAAAAGCACTTAGATGACTAGCATAATTAGGACTCACCCTCCCCAATTAACAAACAATCAGGTGAAAATCCAACACCTCGATCAAACCTTTACGGTGGCAAAATACCCAAAGGAAGCGGGAACCTACTGAAAAGTGACCTCGGGGCACCGATCTCTGTCACACCCTAATGGGTGCATTACGAACACAGCCCCAGAGACTCCATTTCAGCCCACATATTCCTTGCGGGTAGCCGTATAGGCTTTGTTTTGGACATACTCCAAGTACTCTCAGGTATATCTGGAGTCCCCCTTTAGCCTAATTTAATCAATTCATACTTCATTTTTAACTTAAAACATACCAAGATGCAATCGCAAAACATTTATTCCAAACACATGCAAGCACACTGATCTCTTTTGACTCCATTTTTAAGGCACTGGTCTTTTTTGCTTCATATATATATTGTGTATTAACTTTGTGCTTTCATGTGTATCTTCGTATCTTGTCATCTTGATTTTTTATAGTTAAAATTTTCAAACTCCTAAATAACTGATTCAGTACAACATCATTACACTAAGAAACCATCCTTAGTAACTTAATAGGGTCTACCCCCCTTGTCTTCGTTAGGAGTTGAGCCTAAACGGAGGAGTCAAGAACAAGGTGACAGCCTTGACTCGAGACTTGGCCCCAAGGACACACCGAGTGGCTTGAATATTTCTGCCACGTGATCTAGGTGTGTAAAAAGGCAGCAACACCTACCACCTTCTCGATGACCAAAGTTCACCGGATCACTTCTGGACATATGTCCTAGGATGATACAATCCCTCTTCATTCTCGAAGACCAAGGTCTTCGAGTCACTTTTGGGCAAGTGCCTAAGGATGATACAATCCCACTGCAACAGCATTACTCCCCTTTTCGGGGAAGACCCTTTCAAACCACACCAAGCTTGTCTCTAAAGTATTCAAACTTCACTCGGGATAAAGGTTTCGTCAACACATCAGCAACCTATTCATTAGTACTCACATACTGGAGCTTTATGGCTCCTTTTTGCATCATGTATTGAATGTAGAAATACCTAATTTCTATGTGCTTTGATCTGTCATGGAACATAGGGTTCTCTGTCATCTTTATACAGCTTTGGTTGTCACATAGAATTACAGTAGTGTCCAAATCTAGACTGAATAATCCTGACAACAACTTCCGAAGCCATATGGCTTCACAACTAGTAGAGTAAGCTAATAAATATTCTACTTTGGCTATTCTTAGAGCGACACTAGACTACTTTCTGCTAAACCATGAAATCATAGCAGATCCCAGACTATAACATCCACCTGATGTACTTTTTCTATCTGAGATACTTCCAGCCCAATTTGCATCTGTGTAGCCATACAATCTATACTCATGCCTACCATCATAGTATAGACCAAGTTCTATAGTCCCTTTTAGATGTCTCACCACATGTTTTGCAGCTACTAGGTGAACCTGTCTTGGTTGAACAAGATATTGACTTAAGGTGTTCATGAAAAAAAAATGTCTGGTCTAGTATTTGTTAAGTACATCAATAACCCAATGATCTATCTGTAATGAGTCACATCCACTAACTCAATTGAATTATCAGCTAACAGTTTCAGGTTGGAGTCCATGGGTGTGGCCATGGCTTTGCATTCCAACATATTGAATCTCTTCAATATCTCTACCGCATACTTTCCTTGGTTGAGAAATATTTCTTCTGAACTTTTACATACTTGCAGACCTATGAAATAATGCATTAACCCAAGGTCTTTTATCTCAAATTCTTCTGCTAGTTTCTTCTTGCTTTCCGTAATCTGTTTCTCATTCCCTGTCAAGAATAAGTCATCCACATATAATAACAGGATGACAAGTTCATCTTCTACAACCTTGGGATAAAGTTTAGGATCAGCTCTACTCTTGGGAAAGCCCATAATTGACAGGAAATTGTTTATCCTTCCATACCACGCTTTGGGAGCTTGCTTCATGCCATAGAGGGCCTTCTTCAACTTACATATATGATTCCATCTGCCTTCAACTTCAAATCCTTGTGACTATTCGATGTAAAACTCTTCCCCAATCATACCATTAAGGAAGGCTTGTCTTTACTTCATCATGGAAGCAACTACCATCATAGTTCTGAAGGAAGTGTACCTTGCTTTCTGGAGTAAGTGTCTCTTCAGAATTAATTCCCTCTTTCTTATAGAAACTTCTAGCCACAAGTCTTTCCTTACTTCTATCAGCAACATATTTTATCTTGCAAATCCATTTGTAAGATACCACATTCTTGCTTTCTGGTTTAAGTACTATATCCCAAACATCATTCTAGTATTCTTTCATCATAACATCTTCCATGAGTTAGTCTTATCAGATCATCAACATATCCTAGTCTTCTGCAGTCAATTTTGAAGGTTGGAACCCACTTTACTCTTGGTAAAGTCTCGATCCATCAGGAAGTTGTCCATCATGTCGTACCATGTCGAACTCAGATATCTTTTGTAGTCACCCCCCCTAAAGTGGAGTATTATCTTCCTTCTTCATTCTGTATAGGTGGTTCTATGCTTGATATATACTGGTCAATAGAGTATGTCATGTCATAGTCTATTCTTTCTGAGGCAAATCATGAACCTTCCTTTGTACACTTGTTCTTGTAAGTCCATATGGAGGATACTACGTACTTGCCTTTATGTCTCGAAATCATATTGTATACATCATTCCCCATGATCAATTGTTATTCTTTGATCATAGCTTCTTTCATAGCATTATTTTCTTCATCTTGAGTTATCTCTCTTACCCATGGTGGTCTTCATCCTTCAAGGTGGATCAAGCACTTTCTAAAGCTCTTTCTTCCATCATGGTGTCTCTGACCCTAGGAGCTTCAGATTGAATTGTCATCACTTGTTCTTCGGAACAAGTCTCATCCTTCTTTTCTTGTAGGAGGTTGTACAGGACCTTTCCAACAATTCAAATGCACCAGCTATATGGTTAGAACTATTTCATAAAACATATGCATAACGACAAATTCTTATGCATCATGCAACTATTTAGCCAATACAACATTCATCCATATCTCACAAAAACTTTCTAGATGCCTTCCATCTCTATCATGACATTATTGAGATTGTGCACTAATCCAATATTTCAGAAAGGAGGTTTGATAAGTAGCAATGGAGAGTTGTATGGCACCATGAGATACTTACCCATCACAATCATATTAGTAGTATACAGTGATTAATGCAAACAATCTATGATGCATAACACATCAACTAAATATAATCAAATGCATAACAAAACAATATCATGCAATGACAATTGAATACTTATATTTTATTCATTTCGTGGGTAGATTCCTTCTTGATTCTTCTACTTCATCATATTCTTCATTCATGACATTTCTTATCCAAATGATAAGATGGATAAGAGGTTCTTTAAGAATTGAGTTCTTCACATTCCTCATCGCTTGAGGGATCTTCTTTGAATGGTGAGAGCTTGATCTTCAATTGCTTCCATTTTCTTCTTCTCTTCTTATGAGTCGAGCTTCTTCTTCTTCCCAGAGTCTGTTGAAAGTAATTACTTCCTTCTGGCACACATTCCTTGAATGAATGAATTCTATGATCCTGGGAGACCATTCAAGGTGGCTATCACCACTTCTGCATTCTCCAATTCTTCTTCTACCGCTTCAAGATGTTCTGCATTCTGGATCTTCACATTCTTCAACTATTTTATCAAAGTCATCTTCTAATTTATGTTCTTATCTTCAAATAGATTGATCAAGGAATCAAACATCTTTGGTGTCTTTAGGGAAGACACTTGTGGTATAATTTGATCCGTGATTGAATCAACAATGATCTTCTTGGCCTTGATCAAGTTCTTCTTGTGTAAGGCTTTGAGGCTCATCTCCCTCTAGAACTGGAACCTCTCTACTCATATAGGTGTCCAATTCATTTTCTTCAGAGAAATAAATTACTTCCATGCTTGGAAGTTTTCAACTTCACCAAGATTATCATCAAGCTGGTGTGATAGATCACTTTGAAATGAGAACCTCAAATGCAAATAGAAAAAAGATTATATCTTACCGATTTGAGGTGTCCGTCCTGCTTCCGGAGCTGGCTGATCCAGGGTTTGTCAGAGAAACCCTAATTTTCAAAAATTGGAATCTTTCATATCTTATTGGATAGAAAGATATATCTCTTCAAATGGAGCTGTCCAATGTACTCCTTTTCTGAAAATAGTGGAGGGAAGCTCCCAGAACAGGAAGCCCTAGTTTTCAATTTCTTCTACAGAAATTCCTGTTACTGTTTCTATGATATGTCTGAAATTACGGCTCCTCTGTGTTTGAAATTATGCACTGAGGTAACCTAGAATGTACCTGATCCAACACCATAGGTTTCATCAGAAATGGTTTCACCAATTGGGATTTATGATCATCTTCCCAAGGTGACCTGTTACAAGACTGTTCAGAATAGTGAAGTTGTACGGCATGCCACGTGTTACTGGTTCATCTTCAGGTTCCGGAATTTGGAACAAAGAAAGTAAAGGATGTACTATTTCTAGAACATCTTTAGTAATTCCATTTGGACCTCTGTATCCCATGCTAAATAAATTCTCCCCAGGTGTCCTGTTTAGGGATGAATTCTGGAAGAGGCTGGATCCCTAAATTAGAGGGATCATATCTCCCAGAATATAGCGAATTTGAGCCTGAATTTTGAAAAAAATGTAAATCAAGATTTTATATTCTGCCTATGAACTTTTCAACTCTTGATCCTTTGCCAATCGCAGGATATAGTGAATGTACCAAAACTTAGCAGTTTTAGTATTTAGGGTTTTTCCAGATCGGGGTCAAACTAGGGTTTGACTTTCCTGGAGTTTCACCCAACCAAATTTCTTGATCTAGGTCTTTAAAATATGATTTTGATGAGGAGAAAAATCCTATGCTAGGATCACTCAAAAATTCTTCTTCTATAGAAATCCTTAATTTCCTGTACCAAAAACTGAAAATGCTCGAAATCGAATTCTGTTTCGATGGAAAGATGCGCCCTTCAATGGAGAGTCAGCCTAGCCTTCTTTTTCTGATTGATTATGGAGAGAGAATCAAAAAGTAAGAAGCCATAGCTTCTATAGCTGCACAATGCCTTATTTCACGGTGGCTCTGATACCATGTTAATTTTCATATGCTTGGCTAAGACATCGGTATTTCATTTCGTATTCATAACAAAAGCATATAAACAGGATCACTGAAAGATAGACAAGCACAACTATACAAAAGGAACACAAGTATTTATCCTGGGAAAACCCTAAAGGGAAAAACCCAGCAAAAGATTCCTCAATATAGATGCCCTAGAAAGATAAAGGATAAAAGATAAAACCAGCAAGGAGATGAAAGCCCAATCCTCCTCCTTCTCTAGCTACTTCTCTTCTCCACTAATGCGCTACACAAGTGAGAGTGTGTGCTCAAATGAGGCGAGATACACCTCTATTTATATTCATCCGTTCACTTCAATTAACTCATCTGACATGTAGGCTCGAGTTAATGATGTAGGCTCAAGTTACACATATAGGCTCAAGTAACCACACTAGGGTGCTAATGACCCACCTTTACAATTAGAGGGGACAACCTCATGACTCTTATTAGTTCTTCTAATTAGAAGCATCGGGGTACAAGATAATACAAGTGGTTCTCCCGATAGGACCATCAGGGACCATAAAAGATACATATAGAATATTCTTCAAAGTTACAATATTTCAACAATCTGCCCGTCATCATGGAAAAGAATAGGACATCAAATCCGAGTCAAGTGTATTTGGTCTCCGAGGCATTCTTCTTTATCGACGTCTGTTTTGAGATACCGTCGGAACATTTGTCTATACATCTTTCGCCGTTTGGGAGAAGGTACTACGAAGTTTCCTGAGATTTGTTTCATCCTTTTCCAATCTTTTCCATTCTGTTTCGACAGTCCTTGGTTTTTTCAACTTTCGTCGTTGCGGCTCTAGAAATCCCTATGATTCCGATAGTTTGATTTATCTTGTCTGCTTGATCGATGTTTTTCTCTTGAGACATGTTTTTTCTTACTCTAGTTTGCTGGTCTATGGAACTTGGTTTCTTTTACAGGTTCATCGTTGCGGCTCTCTAACCATCTATTGACCCAAAGCCTTAGTCTCGTGAGCTCCAATGTGAGTGTTGATTGGTTTCTACGCCAATGCCATTGCATGTTTCCTGGTTGCTTCATCATCCGCCATTGCGGAGGTGATGTTGAGAAGATCGCTTACCCCTCAGTCTTTTGCTGCCCAATGATCTTATTTTTCCCGTTGATTGCATGTTGACCGCGACATATATATTTTGTGTTTGGGGGTTTCTTATTTTATTGTATTTTGGCGATTTCTTTGTGCTGTCATTTTCGCTTGAGCAGACCAAGGCTTTCGCTGTCGGTACCTTTGCTCCTAGGTGGCTCCACTGTGGAAATTTACTGGTTTTCCTCCACCAGTCATGCAACACAATGCCAGGTAGGCCCTTCTTCCCATTTTATCGTTCCGTTTGATTGGTCGAACTATTTTTGTTGTCTCCGTAGTTAGTGGTTTCCTAGGTTTTCCCATCCCGGCTTGTGTATATATTTGAGTTAAATAGTATGGATGTCTGGTGGGGAATTTTTGTAGTTTGCTTGAGAATGACTCTCGCGATCATTGAGGGTTTGCAGACCGCACTCGATTGCTAGGGAAACCGATGCAGACGACCGTTATGCTGTCTGCACCAGTTTCCACCAGTCTGTGTGTGGGCGTCCGGGGAGGGTGTTTTCAAGGTTTTCTTTTGAGATGCTGAGGTTTTGTTTCATTGTATCGTTTCCCTCACTTTTATGAACCAAGGTCGTAATGTTGAAGGTGTTAAACTTGAATCCGAACCCCGAGCTAGTTTAGGTTAGAATGCATTACCTAGTAAGGCCGTGAGGCGAGCATGTTTACAGCAAGTAGCTTCCTCTTATGGTTTATGAGTTAAGTGCGCTATCAGTGCAGTGTCCTCATTTGGGATTTGGCACCTCTTTCTTCTGCATAGTGTTTAGGTCATGGCGCCGAGAGGGGGTTTCGAGACTGTGTTCTTGTTGTCGAGAGGAGGAGGATTTTCGTCGTTTTAGAAAACCCATGCTTTTCTAAGTTAAATCTGCAAATGTTGGTCGAGAGATGGTGTTATCCTTTTCAACAGATTAATTTTATGTGGGAACACTTGGTTTTTTTGGCATTGTTGTTAATTCTTCATAGATGCACTCATGTTTAGCATAGATGAGGTAAAATTCTTATACAATTGCCTCCATTTTGAATGTTATCTGGAAATGACCCAATAGAACCTAAAAGCAATTTCTGTACATGATAGGGAAATTCCTCAGAATCTGAGATGTCTAAATGTTAGAAGAAGAAGGCTCCCATGGTAGAAGAGGAACCCGAAGTCGAAATTGTTACCAGAGTCGAATACACCTATGAGGACACCAAATGCATAGTTGGCGTGGAACCCAAATATCAATGTGGGGGATTTATAGATTAATAACGCATCGAGAAGTACCTGACATAGGTTTTGAATAAGAAACCATCTGTGCCAATATAGAGATATCTTCATTGATGAAAATTGCTACTAGACCTGATATTTTTCCACGCTCAGAGGTGATTGGGTGGATTCTGCCTAGGGCAGATGTAGCCACCATGATTTTGGAAAATGTTGATAAAAAAGGTTATGCTGCTTATAGCCTTGGGTATGTGGCACTGGCCTACCACTTACCAGAAGCACAGGTTTAACTAACTGAGGACTGGCTGAAGGAAATTAAGATGGACCTAGTCGAGACACAGAAGAGGATGCTCATGCTTGGAAAGAACTTTAGAACTAGAAAGACTGGGGAATATGACACTGCAAATCTAAGAACTCCTTATAGGTTCATTTCCCTAATGTTGAACATGATTTTCAGGAGGGCCCAGAGTAAAAGCTTCAAATTGGAGTGGGTGCCTATCATTTTCTATGTTGCAACACAGGGGACAATGTTCAACTTGACAAACATTGTGTCCAACAGCCTCTCAACCTGCATTGCTTCAGCATTAGGAGGGGTGTCCCAAAAGAGATCAGAGTTCTACATGAGCTCTATACTAATTGATTGCATACTGTGCAACCAACCCTTCCCCAATCTGAGGTGTATCTAGGACTTGGAAAGAACACCAGTCTACTCAACATACAAGCTGCTGTGGGCCCACAAATACCACAGTCACTATAGGGAAGTGTGTGAGCACTTCATCATGCCACTATATACATTGATCTTATTAAAGGAGTGCAACTATATGTCAGAGGAAGCATTGCAGGTGATTCAGGAATACGTAGAATACTATCTGACAGAGGATGGATTATATTTTAGAATGTTTGGATGCTCTAGAGCACCCTCACTACTGCCTAAGTATGACACTGACTATGTAGTCCACAAAGAGGCAGTTAGACAGGTCTTTTTATATGGCATAGGGAGATTTCTGTTTGAACACAAGAAAGTAGCTTGCCCTCCTTTTCCATTCAGGTTGGGAAGCTACAAGTTTACTAAGGTGAAGAAAGATGACGAATTTGTGGAAGAATTGGGGAAATTCCATTTTGGGGAAATGTGTTTCCGTAGGAATGATTCCTGAAATAAAGTGGCAGAGCACTGCAGAGAGGCGAATGTACATTTTGAATACACAAGCCATTGGGACAGAGAGGATTCCATCTTCTGTAGTGCACAAAATATAATAGCCTTAAGAAGAAGGTTTAAGAAGAAAATCACCACCAAAGGTGGAAAAGGACAGTATGAGCAAGAAAAGGCAGAGGAGGAAGAAACTAGAAAAAGAAATGAAGATGCTAGGAGACTAGTACAAGAGGCTGAAAGCTAGCTCAAAGGTGAGGAGGAAGAAAAGAGGAGAGATGCACAAGAAGCAGCTAGAAGGTAGAAGAAGTTGCCAAGACCGAGGAAGATGAAAAGAAAAGAAAGATGGATGAGGAGCTGAAGAAGCAGGAAGCAAAAAAGCTAAAGCTCACAAAGACAGTGACAGATCAATCAACTTTCAATACAGCAGACAGTCAGGATTAGGACTTGGGGAACCATGATATTCAAAATCCTAAGGCAGCTGCTGGTAGCACAACAGGACAGGCTATGGCCCCCACCCTTACGCTAATCATTTTTTAGCAGAAGAAAGGGGAGGAGGTACCAGATTTCAACACTATATTTTATGATAGGGAAAGGAAACGGATAGTGAAGAAGACCGAGCAAAAGGTCGAGACTGGGGGGTAGTTTGGTAAAATGTTAAATGATATAACTGTAGTATATGGGATAGACAAGGACCCCGGGTTCACTATCAAAGTGGCGGCTACATTGATCCATGCTTCTGAGGACAATGTAGATCGAATAATGACTGATCATGAACGGTCAAAGAAGTCCTCTTCCCAACTCAAAGATACCCTAAGAAGAGAAAGAGAGGAAAATAATAGGTTGAAAAGAAAGTTTGAAGAAATACAATGAGACATAAAGTATTTGAAAGTTGAGCTCCAGTCCCTCCAAGTAGAGAAGAGATCTATGGACGCCGCCCAAGAAATTATAGAGAAAGTGTAATAAGAATGTCAAGGGTTGAGGGCATAAAAGGAGCAGCTGCTAGGCAGGATAGGGGAGTTGGAGCTGTAAAAGGCTACCTTGGAGGAATCTGAGAGGAAATCTCAGGGGCAGAATGCAGAACTTAAAGAATAGATTACCTCATTAACAATAGCTCTAGAAGAGGCCAAGGAATAGTAGGTCAGTCTTCAGCCTTTCAAAGAGCACGTTCTAGTACAAAGAAGCAAGATGCACCAGCTACGAGTGGCCATAGAGGAAGAGAGGTGCAGGGTCTTGCAGGTGGACAATCGGCTGGAAGATATTTTGGAAACCTCTTCATATTTCGTTGACAGATCGCAGGATATATTAGAAGTTCTGACAGGAAGGATGGCGAGATTAGAAGCGAATGAACAAACCCCTACAGATCTACCATCGAAAGATCAACAAGCCCTAAGGAAAGACTATGATTTACTAGAGTTTTCCATAAACACAACTGAGCAATTCAAGAAGGCTGTCAAGAATACAAAGGGGGCTTGTGCAGAATTCTTCAGGAGACTTTTGATCACTTATAATCACTGCCAGTTTGAGGCTGAACAGAGAATGGATACCTTTCCAGACCACAGCCTATTTTTGGAGATTTTGTAAAGAAGATATCAAGAAGATGAACAAAGGATACAACACATTAAAGCATTAGACGAGAAGATCCTAAGAAATGAATTAGATCATTCCGCGGTTAGTGTGCAGCTGTTAGAAGACCAACTTCACCTAACCGCAGCCAGAATAGAAGTCATAAGAAATTAGGCTGCTAAATTTGAAATAAATATTCATTTCCTAGAACCTTCTGAATTCAAAAGAATTGCCTCAGAGGCTTCAGCATGGAAGACATTTTTGAATAGTCAAGGAGGACCCTCCTCATGAGCATTTTATTCATTTCATTGTAATATATTGTAAATTTTATAAACACTTAATCAAAGAAAAATGTGAGAGCTGAAGAGTTGGGGAAGACCAAGAGTCATTTCATGCGTAGCCCAACATTTTTGTTCTTTTGTATAAATATAGAGAATCTAGACAAGAAGAGGGACTTTTTCCCAGTTAGATTGGAAGACATATTGTAAGAATAACTATTTCCTTTTGCAATAGATAATTACAGTTTTCCTATTGGAGAAAGCTGGGTGGAATGTTCAAATGTTTTTTTATGTATTTGTTGAAGAGAAACTATTTCGTTTTCATCTTTTTGTCCATTAACTGTGAGATCGTTCTAACTCTTTGAACCTATATTCTTGTATGAGTGATCTCTGGTTTATTTTATGAAAATTTCCACTATGAGGAATAAATGTTGTTCATAAACAGGCTATCTCGTTGTTCAAATATCTTTAAATGTTCATGTGTTTTGAAAGAAGTATCAGCTATCTGTGATTTTTCATAATGCATGCACAAAATACATTACTCATTAATAA
>LPNX010165689.1:4815-41195 GCA_001517045.1 Pseudotsuga menziesii
AGCGACGGTCGAAACCGCGGGTTAGGGCCGAACAGGCGCGGTCTTGGGCGCAGGATTCTGGATGGCAGCGGCGGTCGAAACCGCGGGTTAGGGCCGAACAGGCGCGGGCTCGGGCGCGGGTTTCTAGATGGCAGCGACGGTCGAAACCGCGGGGTAGGGGCGAACAGGCGCGGGCTCGGGCGCGGGTTTCTAGATGGCAGCGACGGTCGAAACCGCGGGGTAGGGGCGAACAGGCGCGGGCTCGGGCGCGGGTTTCTAGATGGCAGCGACGGTCGAAACCGCGGGGTAGGGCCGAACAGGCGCGGTCTTGGGCGCAGGTTTCCGGATGGCAGCGACGGTCGAAAACGCGGGTTCTGGGCGAACAGGCGCGGTCGATGCCGTGGGTCAGTAAGTGGCTGCGGCGGTCAAAACCGCGGGTTCTAGGCGAACAGGCGCGGTCGCGGCCGCGGGTGCGGAAGAAAAAAAAAGGCGGTTTCTGGCGGCCGAAAACGACAGCCGAAAGTACAGTACGGAAAAAAAGATAAAATGAAAAGGACAGCGGAGTCGCCAAAAACTGTAGCTAGGGTTTTCACCCTAGCTTGTGCTGATGAGCACCTACTAAGGAATCTAGAATCCTTAGTAGCAGTTCAATAATGTAAATAAAAAGAGAATGAAATGAAAACTAAGCTAAAGCAGTAAACGTAAATAACATGAAGTAAGAACAGCAAAGAAATGTGTAATGGTAATTTTTATTAATATTACCTCCAATGAGGAGGTTGGTGGAGTCCGTTGCGCTGATCCGATGTCGGTGGCTCCGAGCTCCAAGCTGCTTCCTTTCCTTCTCCGGTGGTGGAAAATGGGCCAAAAGGGTTCTCAATGATGAAAATAGCTTGATGGTAAGCTAGGGTTTCGAGAATGATTTCGGGAGAGGTAGGATGCTTATGACTGTGGATGTGAAATGAGGGGGCTTCACCACTTATTTATAGTTTTTTAGTGGTGAAGTGCTTGCCCATGGTTTTTGGAAACCATGTGGTTTAGGGCAGCTTGTTTAGGGTTTTTTGCCCTTTTTAGGGTTTTCCTCCTTTTTTCTCATTATTTTTATTCCTTTTCTTCCCTTTTGGGGATTTTTGCTATTTTTAGAGGAATTTTGGTTATTTTTGGAGGAGAAAGGGGTTTTTGGGCCTTTTGGAGGCATTTTTAGGCTTTTTGGGGGCTTTTTAGTGGGATTTTCAGGGAAATATGGTAGGAAAATGGACAAATGAGCCATGTAGTGAGGCAGATGAGGTAGTTAACCATTTTTGCGTGTTAACACGTAGCTCAATGGTAGAGCATCTGCAATAATGCAAAAGATTGGTGGTTTGATTCCACTATTCCCTACTATTATTATTTGCATTTCAGGTATTTAGTTGGTTTGGTAGCTCCACTGAACTCAGTTGTGGCTCCATCGGGGTACTACGTGGTGACCATTGTGAATGGAGGTGTTCCCAACAAAGAGGAATGGATTTGCTTCATCACTTAAACACAAATTATATGTTATAATGTTCTCATGGAGGCCATACCACACCTACTTATTCTTTATTTGTTACAATTATTACTAGATTTTCCCCATGGTATATATTATTATGTTCAATTAAAAAATGATTGGTATATATTGTTATAGTTCTTACCATTCACCAACAATGGCCTTGCTATGTCAACTATCTATATCAATATTTATTTTGTAAATGAATTTTTTTTAATTAAATATTCATTACAGTTAAATAATAATAAAAACCATATATATGAGCAAAACTTGTAGTAATTATACTTTCTAATTTACATTTTCCCAACCACAAAACATAAAACCAAAATTTAAAATATGTAATTGTAATAAAAACCATGGATTTCCTCTATTTACTATATTTTGTGACAGTAATGAACATGGCATCATTGGTAAGAAGCAATTATGTCTGTTCACAAAAATACATGCATTGAATAAACTGAATTGGTGATTTGCATTCATTGGGGAAATATAATTCGACATGAATAGAGATCATGAAATGAGTTGAATAAATGAAATTAATAAAAACCATGGCTTTTCTCTATTTACTATATTTTGTGAAAATAATGAACATGGCATCATTAGCAACAAGCCATTTTGTCTATTCACAAAAATAAACACATTGAATAAGTTGAATAGGTCATTTGCATTGATTGGGTAAAAATAATTCCACATGAATAGAGATCATGAAAAAATTTGAATAAATGAATTGAATAAGTTGAATTGGTTATTTGCATTCATTTATATTGACCAATTCAATATAATGTAATATTGATGCAATTTTTTTTAATGCAATTTTTTTTAATGTAATTTTTTTAATTTTAATGAAACACATGTGTCGAAGATGTTAAAAGAACTGCAACCCCTATTAGGAGGGATGTTTGTATAGGAGAAATTTGGGAATCTTGAAGACATATAAGACCTAATGAAAGAGTAAATTGATGTCCATGAAGAAATCCAAGCTCAGAGATGAAGAATTTGGCCTGCATGATATTGTTGGTTAGTTTCATGTCTTGAAGAAAATGTGAATTTTAACAAATTTTTGATAAGATATATTTGTAATGTTTTGACTTTCAGACTTTATTTTAGAAATAAATTTTCTATATATAATGTTTTTAATATGTTATTTACATACATGTGGTATAATTTTTCTTGAATTTATGTGAATTGGCCACTTTTTGGAAAATAAAATAAACTTGTATCATTTCTATACAAAAATTCTCTGAAATCCATCAAATATGACTTTAAATGTATTTATTTTCTTGAATTTTTTACAATTTTGTCAATAAAAATGTCTTGCTTTGTCCATCAAAATGTCTTATTTTAAATAAAAAAATTGAAAAATGCATATGTTTTTCATTATAACTTGTTTCTTAATGTATGATATTTTGTTAAATTTCTAAAAAATCACTTGAAAATAGAAATTAAAAATATTTTATGACAAAGATTATTCAAATTCCCCAAAAAATGTCTCAAAATGAAAATGTGTAATACTAGTATCAACCCTTTTTGAAACAAAGGTAATAATAGCTACTAAAATTAGGAGAGAGAAAAATGAGAACTATGTCAAGTTCTCGTTTCATAGTATAAGTGGTTTTCATCTTTGTTAATACCCATAGTTTCACTCGTAGTATGGCTACAATCTCAATTCTTGTAATGATGCAGCAACAAAAGGAACCCCCTTTGGTGGATATTGAGAGTGACAATGATGATCTCTCTCTGATATTGAATTTCCTCATGATGGTGATCACCTTGAATAAATAATGGAGGTTAATAACCCCATGACAACCCATTTAAAAGAGTCCACTGACAAGTTATCTCCATTTCAATATGAATCAAATCCTTCATGTACAGGTGATTCTTCACGTGGTCGTAGTAATAAGAACCTTAATCAATATATGAAAACTGTGTTCAGGGAGAAAATTAGTCAACTAGAAACCATACTTGAACAATCACAGTCAAATGAATGTGTTATGAAATCCAAAGTCAAGAGTTATAAAATCGAGTTATTATTATGGGTAAATCATTGGCATAATCTGAAGTCAAAGAAAGACAGGTACAAAGCCATGAAACAATCTCTAGTTATGGATAATGAAATGATTGTAAATCAACAAAACAATAGAAAGTTAAAATACTAAAACTTCCAGCCAAATTGTCTGAATCTCGACGAGCGACCAAACTCCATATTACCACGTAGCTCAATGTTTTGTTTTAGATTTATCAATAGTGGAAAATTTTTCGATTTTGACAGGTAAGTGGATAGTTTTAACAACATCCCTACATAATCGTAGATTCTGTAAGAGTTCTCATGAATTATTTATTTTCTATTTAATTAATTGAATATAAATTTAAATCAAAGCTTAACTTTTGTTCTAAATTGTTGTCACATGTGGCCTTCACATTTACCCTGGGTGCATATTGTCTTTTATTATGCTGCTAGAGTTAAGGAATCTTTGTTGTCAGGTGCATTTTGTTTGGGAGATGGTATTAACTATACTAATATTCCTTATTATATCATTGACAATACTTTCATGTTGATTGTTTGTTTGTTTTTAACAACTGTCAAACTAGTATGTAACATATTTTTAAGTGAAAACTCTATTTTAGGAAGTAAGTCCATAGGATCCTCTAGGTAGTTAGTTTTTTTAATATATAAGTCACTAGGGTGATTGGATAATGGGATTCCAATGGATAGAAGAGGTTTTCTTGTAGAGTTGCACATTTCTAAATTTTGGAGTTGAATCATATGTCATGTTTATACATGTTATGGCATACTACTTTGATATCCATCTTGAAAAACTGGTAACATTTTGATGTTGTTTTTCAAATACAGTTATACATATCAACTCTTGTTACAGTTTCCTTTCATGTTTGATTTGAATACACATTTTATTGTGTTGTACTTATCATTTTCATGCTTTCAAATACACCATGTTTAGCTTATAAGTATATGATGCTTATGTTAACTTGGGATAATTTTAATTATCTGATCTAACTTTTATATCATCGTTCAAATGGTTTATCTTTCCTACTATCTATTTATATAGATATTATATAGTAATCATTCTTATCAAAATATTAGATTATAAGCAAGAAACAACTTGTTGTTTTGTATCATTGCATATGTTTTATTGTTATACTAGTTTATTATTATTTATTTTAAACCTTTGTATGTATTTACTTCTAATGATTGGGATTATGTTATGTTATATGAGTTTTTTTATGATAATATATCATATTTTCAAGAATTTTGTTTTATAGTAAAATAACTTATAGTAATTATTAGAACCACTCTTGACTAAGATAGGTTAGCATCGCTAGTAAATAAAATAGTTAGTATTCGTTTAACAACTATTAAATAGAAAATTATTTCTAGAAGTTAGATAACTCTTTCATTGAATAGATTTTTAAGAAACTGTTATAATTTAAAGAGGAAAAATCTCCTTATGAGAGAAAAATTTTGATGGTAGCAAGACCACAACCTTGTGAGAATTAGCTACACCAAACACACTGGGGGTTGTGTTAAGCACCTTGTGTGGGCTAGTTCTTCATAGTTGGCCATAGTAAAAAAATTGGACAACATGTGTCTGACTAGGGAGAGGAGAAATCCTTGCTATAATTGGTTTTTTTAAGAAGCTCCTCTTACACAGGAGTTAATCACAAGGCAACATACACGTTATGGTGGGTATATCCCTCCACTATCTTCAGTGAGCATCAGAGATATTTTTCAGGATATTATTCATATATGGAGTCTCTTGAGGTACCTTTGGTGCTTTTAAGCTTTAGGTTTAGTTACCCTTCCCATATGGTGCATCCCACCTATGCTTGTATGCATGAGCATTGGTTATATTGAGGTGACATTAGTTTCTTTTCCTAGGTACCAAAGGGGGTTCTTGTAGAGGTTATTCTATGGGTGTCCCAACCAGGTAGGCATCGGATGGCACAATCACTTTATGCATTGAATTTGAGGGCCACTATAATTGGTTACATAGCTTCACTTGTAGTGTACGGGGCTCTCAATCCTCTCCTAAGATAAGCATTCCTGCTACATTTGGGAACTCATTGATCCTTCGTCCTTGATTTTTTTCATTCATCCTAGGTTATTTAGGGGTTTTCTCTACATCTCTAGTGGGCCTTAGGGATCATGGTTATTTGAGTCTCTCTTGGTAAATTCATCATGGATCAAGTTTTGGTGCCCCATATGTCTCATGATTTAGTAGGTTTACAACCTTTTGATCCTACACAACCTATTTAGAAGAAGCGGAGACATGACACTGGAACTCTTTCTCATAGAGGGTTTATTCAACCTTTTTCGATGAGTACTACTTTAGAGACATTGGATTTCACTCCATCAACCTCATATTCCATGCAAGGAGGAGTAATTGGGACTCCTTCTTTGTCTACCTTGTTGGCTTTTATATTTCATTTCCAGGAATCCCGACCCAGGTTCAGTCCCTTCTGCTCAGCACAACAAATCCTGAGATATCATCCCAACAGAGTAGAGCTCAGCCGGAAACACCTATGAGGGATATGTTGTCTCACCCGATATATATCTCTTTATGGATGGGTAACTGCCAGAACCACATTTCTACAGTTGGGTGGGAGGATGTTTAATACCTTGGATTTGCACCAAGGCTCTCAATGAAGTCCAGGGGGTATATTATTGTGCTCATTATGTTTCAACATCTAGGCTACACCCCAATTTCTTTTACGCAACTCATTAAGTAAAGAGTATACATGTATCATAATCATATCCAGTTATTATAATGCAACCATCATACATATATTCATTTATAAGGAAACATACAATCACTAAGTCAGTACAACATTTACACATATGTCTTAGACACATTCATCATTCACACATTATACAAAGAATATAACGTGGAAACCCATTAGGGAAAAAACTACAAGGTGCTCTTCATATGGCATGAGGAAATAGATGCACCTTTCGTCTGTGCACTACGATGCAGACTCTACTTGAGATCATTTTCTCTACCTATACAGACTCTTCCTCCCTCTCATGCTCTTTCATCTTCTCTCTGTTCTCTTCCTAATTTACTCTACTATAGATTTGCACATAACCTGTATCGACTCAACCTTTCCTACTCTTCTACACACTTAGCTGCAGATCCTTTACTCTAATGCACCCAACAATCCAGAGCCACCAACCAGGAGTTCTCGCTTTTCATACAAATAGTGTCTACAATTCATAGCTAACAATAAATACTGACTATAGGGAGAATGTCTCACCCACACATTGCTTGGGTTCCTTCTTTTATAGCCTTATTACATACTCAATACATACTTCATACATACTTGATAGAGACTCAATACCGACTCGATATAGAATCAATACAGACTCAATACCAAATCATTACAGACTCCTTTTATGTTCCTTTCTTAGTCGACTTTCTATATTCAGCCAACATGTTGTCTTTCCTATTCTAGCAACACCTAGTGGGAGGCACTAACCACCTGACTCGCAAAGATGCCTTCACGTATGTGGTTTTTTCCAGCTCCAATTGAGCTTGTACCCATTATCGTTAATACTTGTCACTTCTTAGCATTAGGTATTACTATCATTTTCCAACTATTATGCCACTTGCATGCCTTCCACTGCTGATATTTTGTCATGCCTTCCCATGTCGTACTCCATCCTTCAGTCATGGATTCCTTATCTGGTGCAACTTCCTCTTTTGGTTCCTCCTCCTCTTATTCTTCCTCTCTTTTAATTCCTCTTTCACAATGTCCTTTCTCTTCTTGCATTTATGTTGCTTCCTCATTAGTAGCTCCTTCTTCTCATCCTTCATCTCTTCTCCATACTTAGGCAGAATTCTACATGAAATTTTCCTTACTTCCCCTAGGCCCAATGAACCTTATGGATCCCTATGACTCCAACCTACACCGACCCTCATATGGTTGGTGCTTCCCATCCCATAGGAATGAATCCTTTTGACTTCAAAACTTTGTCCCAAACATTTCCTCAGGAGGGTCGGGCACTAAGGCTCAGTCCATTCCCTTTATTTCAAGTCCTTTCATGTATGGCATGCTGAATGTTTCAGCAAATATTTCATCATCCATCTAATTTCCTAGTACATATCCTAGTGTTGGACTAGGGTAATTTCAACCCCTTTCACTACATATCAATTCACAGGTGGTCATATTCCTCATTCTACTCCATTTGTTGGGGTGTGGCCACCACCTTCATTCGATCCTCACACTAGTGTCAATGCTGTTGGGGGTCATGGTGGGTATGTGAACGTTAGGTCTAGGAATTACATCCCTTATTTCATCCCATCATCCAATACACCTATTAATTCTAATATGTTTCTCATGAGGAATCCTCGCCATATTTAGAGTGGGCCCTTGGGAGGGAATATTCATGTTTGTATGGGTTCCCCGTCATCATGTATCCCTTTTTCAGGAGGATTTTCACCTCCTCATGTGTCTAGGGGGAATCTAGTTCATTAGATGGTTAACTTTGGTAATGTTGATCCCGATTCCCATGGAGTGCCTCATATGAAAATCCCTGTGAACCCTTTCATGGGTCATATGGGAGGAGGTTATTACTTGAGTGGTCAAGGTCATGGAATTTACTAGAGCCAACCTTTCCTAGGGGCATGGAATCATATGTTGTAGCCTAGGCTCCCTTTTTTAGCTATGTTGAATCTTCTTGACTTGTCTAGACTCATGAATGACCTAGTGTGTCATGACCTTGAATGGTCTTTGGTCCCCACTAATATTCCTTCAAATATTCCAAAGTTTAAAGGTAAGAAGGGAAAGGATCCTGGTGATCATGTTACGACTTTTCATCTCTGGTTCTCTTCAAATTCATTAAACCGTGATTCTATCTGATTAATACTATTTCAATGCACCTTGATGGGTCTAGATATGAAATGGTATATAGAGATTCCTGGGGGCACATACCAAAGTTTTGATGACTTGGCCATGGTCTTCCTTATCACTTTTAGTTTCTGGTTTGCTACAATGTTGATACCAAACTCTTATTGACCTTTAAAAAAGACAAGAACACAAACATTTTTTCTCATATTCAGGAATGGTGTAGAAGAAAGTGATTAATTAAGGCCAACATTCCACCTGAATTCATATTGGAATGGTTCCTTAAGTTTTTATTTCCATATATCGCAAAGGATGTTTGGACGTTTAGAGTAATGACTAAGGAATAAGGAACTTTTTGAGCTCAACAATTGAATTTGATATATGCTCAGTCTAGGATCTTGTATGAGATCAATCCTGACACACCAATTTCAAAGCATGATACCAAGTTTAAACATGGGACACATGCTGATGGAATTGTTGGCTCTTTGAGTGAGAAAGTTGTGGGTCATGTTACAAATCAAGTGCAAATTTTGTCTATTAACCAATATACGGTCAGGAAAGCTATGAATTTTTCCACACTCACCCAATCGGTATATGTACACTCCATGAATTCCTCAAAACAGAAGGGTAATGGCCAGTATCCTAGAAAGAATAAGAAGAAGGGGAATAATATTAATAAGGGTGGGAATAAAAAGGAGAACACTAATTATGACAAGAATGACAAAAATACTGGTGGAGACAAGAAGACTAAATGGATGTTCAAATTCCCATGTAAACTGTATGGAGGAGACCATCCTACACACTTGTGCCATGGGATTTACTAGGCCTCAAAGTTCATCGCACAGAGCCCAGTTGTTCTGATTGATCCAATTCCATATAATCAAAATATGACTTTGAGGAGGATGGCCACTGAAAATGTTGGAACTAAAAACCTAGTGGTCCTGAAAAGTAATCATGGTTGTATCAATATGATGTTGGTTGTGCATGTTTCAACTTGTTCACGTGATTATATTCTATCACAATTGACCATGGGTAAAGAGTCTCCACCTATGGAGATTCCTTTGTATATTGACAAGATTTTTACTATACCATGCATACCAAAAGGAGACTTGAAGTCCTTAAGGCACAATCCTAATTCCCGAGCCACCCAACATTATTCTATCATTGAGGAAATGGGCCAGAATCTCTGTGCAATGTCAAATTTAGAGGTTCTTCATACTTTTCCTCGGAGAGGAAAGTATTATTGGATGATTTATGAGTGACTGAACCAAATGGCCCTAGTGTCATTAGTTTCAAGACTCATGATGTCTAGTCTCACTTGCCTTACCATGTGGATTTTCAGGTCCATGTGGATTGTTTGAATAACACCATTAAATGTATAGTTATTGATTAAGGTGGTATGACTTCCGTGATGGATTTGACTGGTTGAAACTTCCTTGGCTCTCTCGTGTTGTTTAAATCTTATGAAATTTTAGCCACAGTAATATGAGGACCAAGACAAAACTTACAGAATATTCAAGGATCAATTACATAAAAAATGACATGAAAACATTGCAATTAGGAGTTGTAGTTGTATAACATCTATCATTAATCAATAGTAGAGATACAATGTCATACACTAGAATGAATAACCAGACAATTCAAATCCCAGAAAGGTCATTCGAATTACAAACATGAGAGTGGCTTAGCTATCAGTTAGACACGACTCGACATATCAGTTAACCACTAATCACAACCATAAGTGACCCTAACTGAATCAGAAGTAGTTTATACTGAGTCTATATGAATAGAACTCAACTACATGTCAATAAGTAGATGAGGGTGCATGCCTGACTTCATTTAGGTGAGATCAGCTGAACTGAACTGAAATGAGTCACCAAAATTTGTTGGAGGTTCCTTTAATCGCTCTAATTAACTAAAATTTACCAAAAATAGGCAAAATAATGATGGAGGCTCCTTTACAGCTTCAGTTTAATTGAAAGTAGGTGGAACAACCATCAGTTAGTTGATTTGGGGTGCTTATGTCATTCATATCAACCCATATTATCTCATTTATTGAAGGAGGAAGCTCAATTAGTCTCCCTGATTGAAGGAGAAGACTCAATTAGGTTCCTTGATTAAAGGAGGATGATCCAGTTGATGATGCAGTCACATATTCGAGCCAATAACTTAGGATAAGTGGTAAATTAGGCAAAATAATGATGTGTGAGTTGGATAATGACTCCAACACCTCCCCTTAAGGTATACTCTTGTGGAGGATTAAAACAATAATAGGGCCTCAGCAACAAAGGCCATAGGTCACCATTTACAAAAATTAACTCTAAAATACTCAAAACATTCTAAGTGGGGAAAAGAGGAAAACCCCTTGTGGAAAAGAAACCCCCCCCCTCAAACTGAACACTAAATAAGTAACTATCTTCACCATGATGAAATCACCCCCAAGTGTGAACATAGGTAAGTGAACTTTTTCTCAATAAAGTTCTTGGTGAAAATGTCTGCAATTTTCTCATCTGTGGGGAAATATTGCAGAACAATTATCCTATCATGCACAAGTTATCCGATGTAGTGTATGTGGATCTCAATGTATTTGGGTATCTTTATTTGAACTGGATATATTTAGGTCTTGATAGCACTTTGTTTTTCACAAAAAATGTGTTAAGTAGAGAAGACTTCCGATCAATTGACGGTAGAGAGTAGAATCCACTTATGGAGTAGTATTTCCTTCTTCAAGACCGATTCCTGAGAGGAAGGAAAAAGGTGAATCCTTACAATCAGAAATTTTAAACTTAATTAACATGTCTGAAGCATATTTTGATTGTGTCACCAGAAT
Source organism: Pseudotsuga menziesii (assembly GCA_001517045.1). NCBI lineage: Eukaryota > Viridiplantae > Streptophyta > Pinopsida > Pinales > Pinaceae > Pseudotsuga > Pseudotsuga menziesii. The sequence goes on from LPNX010165689.1 coordinate 16,008, forward strand.
CCCATCAAAATCTTGAGTTATTTCTAGCCCGAGAAACTACCTCAACAGGCTTAGATCACTCATCTCAAAGGCTTCATGTAAAACAATGTTTATGAAGCTGATTGAAGCAAGAGTGCTTCATGTTATTAGTAAATCATAAACATACAGAACTATAATCATAAAATTACCTTCATATTTATGAAAATACACTTTTGTATTAGACTGACATCTTTTAAAGTTCTGTGATAGAAAAAAGGAATCCATTTTGGCGTACCAAGTTCTTGGGGCCTTTTTTAAACCATACAAGTATTTTTGTAGCTTGAAAAATAATTATGGATATGATATGTAGCCTTCAAAATTATTCATGTATATCTATTCTTGTAGGTATACATGAATAAAATCACTTTTTACATCCATATAGTGCACCTCCCAGTGTTTGGATGCAGAAATGGCCAAAACTAGCCTTATAGAATCCATTTTTTCCACCGGTGAAAAGGCCTTGGTGTACTCCACTAATTGGAATTAGGAGAGTCCTTTTTCTACCATATGTGATTTATATTTATATTTTTATCCATCTGCATCAAAATTTTTCTGATATACCCACTTGCATTGAACAAATTCCTCCCATGTGGAAGGGAAACTAGCTCCCAAGTTGCATTTTTTCAGAGAGAGTTGAACTCTTGATCCATTGCAGCTTGCCATATAGGATCATTCCGAGAATGATAATATGAGTTAGGATTAAAAAAAATCATAATGTATCAATTCACATATATAAAATAATCATTCCAATAAATATCAACACCTTCTCTTTGAAAATATGACCGAGTTCTCCTTGGATCAGCAGGATTTCCAACATCTAACCCGATATAAGAGAGAGTCTTTTTGACCCATTTTGGTAGATGAGTGGGAACATTAGGATATAATTCCTAAATTGATATATATATCTCACTGATATTATACATCATATCTGAAATATCAGAGCTCACACTTCCATTTTCATCATCAGAATCATCTACTGAACAAGAGGGAATTTAAGTAGTTTCTTCCTCTACTAGTTTCACATCTTGAAGAGGTTCTTTGAAGCAGACACTTCTCTCTATGAATATACTTTTGGTTCTGATATTCAAGAGTTTGTATCCATTTTATTCCTTTGGATACCCAATTAACATGCACTCAATACCCTGTTGTTTCAAAGACTTCCTCTTATCTAGTGGAATTCGAGCACAAGCAGTGGACCCAAAAACTCTGAAATTGGACACATCCGGTTTGTGACCAAAGTATGCTTTGAAAGTTGTTTTTAATTTCATGAATGAATGAGGGTACATGTTATGAATTTATGAAGAAACATTCATATATTCATCCCAAATATTTGCATCCAAAAATTTAGCTTCATGCATGCAGGTTGTCCTCTCTTTTAGAGCCCATCTTTTCCTTTCCGCTACACCATTCTACTGAGGTGTGTAGGGAATGGTGTACTCAATATTGATTCAAATTTTAGCACAAATGTGCAGAGGATCAGTTTTGATGTATTCACCTCCATTTTCATATATGAGATATTTGATCTTTCTCCCAGAAGAATTCTCAACAGAAGCCTTAAAATCTATGAACTTTTCAAGGACTTCATATTTTTTCTTGAGAAAAAAGACCCATGTGAATCTAGCCGGGTCATTGATGAAAGTGAGAACATACCTTGATCCATTCATTGAGTTTGTAGGAATTGGACCACTGATTTCAGAATGTATTAGGCCCAAAATACATGTATCTTGGATTTCCTTTCCCCGATCGAATGTATGCTCATGATGCTTGTCGACAATGCATCCTTTGCAGATTCCTTTGGAGGTTTTGATTGTAGGGAGGCCTTCTACCATGGAATTATTTTGAATTTGATGCAATTATTTGAAATTTAAATGTCCAAACCTTTCATGCCAAAGTTGTCTGATCTCATTCCCATGAGTTAGAAGGGAGGTAGGATTTGCATCAGGCACAAACATGGATAACTCATAGGCCTTAGCAACATGATTCGCTATACCTATTGCAATGAGCTTTTCGGATGCAATTTTTGAGATATACACATAATTTGGGATGAAAGTAACTCTTTTTGGCAAACATGTTTGTGTCATTTCATACACAGACAATAGTTTTGAAGCCAAAGAGGGCACATAAAGAACATTTTTTAAGCTTCCATGTTCTAGGTTGAAAGTACCTTTTCCCTTTGAAGTGATTTGAGAGTTATCTACCATGTATATGGGGATGTTGATGTTGGAATCCAGGGATAAAAATGAGTATTTTCTTGACACCAGATGGTTTGAAGCACCAGATTCAATGAGAATAGCTCTAGAATTCGAAACATTATCCATGAGGGCATGTCCTCTTTCGGTTTGATTGTTCCGATCTTGATTAGCTTTCTTCCTTGCACCTTCAGGAAGATTGTTGTTGTTATTCTCAAGTAGAAGAGTCACTTGATCAAGTTGTCTCTTCATGCAAGAGATTTCAAAATGAAATCCCCTTCCACAATAAGAAAATTTTATCTTTTCTTTACCTTCTTTTCCTTTTTGCTTGTATTATCTTGAGCCTGAGGGCTCATCCAGCTGCTAGTGTTTCTCCTTTGGCTTGGGAGGGTAAAAATTTGTCTTTTGATTCTTTTTCTTCCCCTTTTCATTCATATCTTTGGGTCCTATAGAAAACAAGTCTTTATCTTTTGAGGATTTGATGATTCCCATTTGGACAAGCTTGTCATGCTCATTGGTGATAGACTCAATGAATGCATTGAGGGTCGGCATCTTCCAATTCATAATTGTAATATTTTCGGCATGAAAGGTGGACACAAAAACACAGTAATCTGGGCCAAGTTTTGAAAGGATGGAAAGGATGAGTTGATCATTCTTGTGAAGTACCCATGTCCCAATATCATGTGGAATTAAAAATTTCATCAAGATCCTTTACTGTTCATCGAAACACAGGGCATGGTCGTGACCACATCTCAACATTTCCAACACTGTTGCGCTCCCTCCCATCTACCATTGATCAGTTCGACGATCTACAAGGAAATATCTCAGAGGAGATCAGATGGCAAAGAGAAAACGCGATGAAAATCAATGATCATAAATGATCCCACAGCTGGAACCAAATCAACGGTTTAGAATTCACCTGCAAAAATCAACAATGCAGAAAGCCTAAGTTGTGGGGTTGAAAAGTTACAAAAATTGCATCCCACAACCCGCATCCCGCATTGAAAATAGATCAATGGCGGAGAATCATCCCTCGAAGATCGACGACACAGAGACTTGAATTGTGGGTTTGGGAATTATGGAAATCGTAAAAATGTGATCCCTCATCCCGCATCCCGCAAGTTATAGAAAGGAAGTTACAGAAGGGAAATATGTGGAAACAAAAATATGCAAAATGGAATTCCACATCCTGCATCCCGCAATTCTGCAAATATGCACAAAGGAGGATTTCTAGTAGGAAACTCAGATTTTTTACTAAAGTTTTGGATCGATCTGATCATTCATGCCATCACCAATCTGGCCAATCTACCCTGCAACTTAGTTTAAAATGCATTGAGGGGAAAACATACATAGATTCCTATAATTGTAGTTATTGAAAAGAATAATGCATCAATTCAACACAACAACATATTCATCACATTCCATCAAGAAATTAGAATGCAAGAAATACAGTTGCAGATAATTATGTAGACAAGAACACTTATCTTGAACAAAACTTGTCCTGCAACCAGCTATGTCACTGCAACATTCCATCCAACAATAGGCCAGCTTGCTTCTTAGTCTCTTAGCAACACTGCCACCCTTGAGCTGGGCATGATTTCCTACAGGAATAAGGGGACACTAGAAAACTCATACATATCCAAGGGTGCCATACAACTCAGCCAAGCCAATAAATTTGGGTTTCTCATAATGTAAGTGAAAACATCCCAATAGATAGGTTTCATGGGTCACTCTTCCAAGCCATCTCATAGTTGGGTTTCACAGATTGTTCACAGTCAAGCCAACCTTCACCTTAAGGACCAGTCAAGCCAACATATGGGTTTATCATGCTATACATAGTCAAGTCATCTTACTATTGGTTTTATCAGGATACCTAGCCAAGCCAGCATCCATAGTTGGGTTTATCAAACTGACTAGCCAAAGGTTACTCACAAGGTCAAATGCAACCAGACACATCCAAGCCCATAGATGGGTTTATCAGGCTTCTAAGGAAATCAGCAGGAATAATTGCTAATTCAGTTAGCTCCTATATAGAGCTAAGAACACCTTCAAAATACCTATCTGGCCTAGATTCCCCACTTCCTACACACCCAACACAATGAAGTGTCCCCTTCTCTGCTCCATAGTCGCTCAGGCTATACCTTCCCTTCCAATTCTCTTCAGGATGTGCATATCAGGTTCACCAGCCACTCTTATATTATTGTGAGGTTCCACAATAGGTTTATCAAGCATGTTCGATGTCTCTCCCATTCCTAATTCTTGTACATAGTTTAGACCTAAACCAGGGTTCACAATACATCAACCACAAGGAGAGTCTACAACACAAGCTTACTCTGGAACATGAGTAATAGGGTCTCATGCAATCTGTAGTTTAATATAATGCTACAATGTAGCAATCAAAGTCCTACCAAGGGAAAACACTCGCAGAACATGGAGGATACACACAGGAAGAGCTCAACTGCTGAAGAGATTTTTTCATGAATGGAGAATGAAGATGGATGATGAGCCAGATCATCCCATGGCTCTCAAAATGTGAGAGTAAAACCAAACTTGAACATGTGATTTAAATTGGCATAAATTTTTAGTGTTTTCTTGTCCCTGCAAGCAAAACATGACATTCCAAAACTGGGTGCTCTGCCCAATTCAAAATTTCCCGTACTCTTCCCCTTCCAAGCAATAAATACCTCAACCACCTTCTGGAAGAATAAATGGTTGGGAAGAGAAGACAAGAAATAAGGTAGTTGATAGTTCTGATGGGTTCTCCCCATGCCACGTGGATTTTTCCCAAATAGGTCAAGGTTAACATTCCCCATCCCCTTATCCTTAGGGAAAATCATGCCCCCATCTTATTATTCGTTGCATCGACATAGCCGGTTGTGGGTTTTTCATTAACTTGCATTTTTACATGATGTTAAAAAATGTGCTTGACTTAGCACATAAGCAATAGGAATCAACCATTACTCACTTATATTCCAAACATCAATCAGTGACAGGGAATTGACCTTGAGCTCCTTGTCATGATTCCAGATAATATTTACATCATATACAATAATGCAATAGGGTAAAAACCAGGGTGTTACATTCCCCTCCCCCTTCAATAGCACTATCCTCAGTGCTTTACAAAATTGAACAAAATGCTACACTGGTATCACCTCAGTGCTCCACAAAATTGAATAAAAATGGATGTACCAATCGCATGGAATCCTCTAGCTCCCACATAGCCTCTTTAGGACCATAGTGCTCCCATTGCACCTTTACCTTCCCTATGGCTCGATTCTGGAGCATTGTGACTTTCCTGTTGAGGATGAGCATTGGCTTAATTTGAAGCTCTCCCTCAGGATCCACCTGAATCACATCCCAATTTATCACATGGTTAGGATCATGTACATATTTCTTAAGCAAAGAAACATGAAAAACATTATGAGCTATAGTGGTAGTAGGCAATGCAAGTCTACATGCAACTAGCCCTATTATTTCAAGCACTTCAAATAGACCACAATATCTTGGTGACAACTTGGCACAAATCCTAAGCCTCAAGGAACTCTTCTTTTCCCTCACTCTAAGGTAAACATGATCCCCAACACTGAACTCTCTATTCACCCTATGCTTATCAACATAGCTTTGATGTCTATCCTGGGCTGCTTTTAGATTCTGCCTAATATTTACAACCTCTTGCTCCATCTCCTTGAGCAATTATGGACCAAGCAAAACCATTTTCACTGGATTATCCCAAGTCACCAGTGTTCTACACCTCTTGCTGTACAAAGCTTCATACAGACTCATCCCCAAGGATTCTTGTTGTCCATTATTATAGGAAAACTCTACCAAGTGTAAATAATCTTCCCACTTGGTTGGCTTTTCCATCACTTACATGCGAAGCATGTCTCCCAACACTTGGTTAACTCTCTTTGCTTTCCCATCAGTATGAGGATGATAGGTAGTGCTGAAATTCAACTTTGTTCCCAAATTCGCAAACAACCCCTTCCAAAAATTGGAAGTGAACTTGATATCTTTGTTAGAGACTATTGCCTTAGAAAATCCATGCAATTTGAAAATCTCCTTCATGAATATCTTTGCAATGTCATCAATCTTATGCACAGACTTAACCGGTATGAAATGTGCTGCCTTCTTCAAATTGTCCACCACAACCATGATGGAATCATTTTGTCTCTAATTCATTGGAAATCCTGTAATAAAATCCATGGAAATAACTTCCCATTTCTATTATGGAAGTAGCAAAGGATGCAACAAACCTGCAAGGTGTTGATGCTCAACCTTTACCTGCTGATATTTCATGCACCTTAAAATGCATTCATCCATTTCCTTTTTCATTCCTAGACAAAATTACTTCTTTATGGCTATAGCAATTGTCTTCTGATATCCTAGGTGACTAGAATATGGATCTTGATGGATCTCGTCCATAACAACTCTCCTCAAATCTGCTACCTTTGGATTGTAAATTCTTCCTTTATAGGTAAGAAGTCCCTCTTCTTCTAATTTATATCCTCATACCTCTTTTCAAGGCTTTGATGCTGCAATTTTTCTTTTACCTGCACATACATTTCGTCTCCAGTAGTATGACTAACAATGTGCTACCTCAAATCTGATTGGAAAATACTAAGAGATGCCACATGCATTTCTCGCACCTTCCTGCTGAGTGCATCAACTACCTTATTCTCTTTTTATTTTATGTGTTTGATTTCAAAATCAAACTCACATAAAAAATATAGCCATCTATATTAGCTTGCATTTAGAGTAGGCTGATCAAATAAATACTTCATACCACAATGGTCTGTCCTTAACTCAAATCTTCTTCCCATCAAGTAATTCCTTCACATCTTGAGACAATGTACTATGGCTTCAAGTTCTAGATCATGAGTGGCATATTTTTTCTCATTATCCTTCAACTTTATTTATTCATAACATATCACATGGTTGTCTTGCATAAGGAATCCTCGAAGCCCTTGTCCGCATACATCATTACACACCAAAAAATCTTTCTCTGGGTCTACAACTTTCAATACTGGTGCATTGGTGAGAATATTTTTCAACTACTGGAAGCTTTCTTCACACCTTTATGTCCATTCAAACTTTATCCCCTTCTTTTGCAAAGAAGTGATGGCATGTGCAACCTTGGAGAATCCTTCAATGAATCTCATGTAGTATCCTGCAAGTCCCATAAAAGATCTTATATCTGTCACATTTCTTAGAGTAGGCCAATTCATAATGGCTTCAATCTTTTCAGGGTCCACAAATATACCCTCTTCTGAGATAATGTGACCCAAATATTGAATTCTATCTCTATAGAAGTCACACTTTCTCAGCTTTGCATACAACCAATGTTCCTTGAGAAATTGCAATGCCAATCTCAAATGATCTTGATGTTTTTTCTCATTCTTAGAATAAACAAGAATGTCATCAAGGAAAATAAGAACAAACTTTTCCAAATACCTGCTGAAGACACTATTCATAAGGCACATAACACTTCTCCTTCTTCCTTTTTCCATAACATGTCCTCTATGGATATTCTATTAGGATCATAACCCTAGTGTGAGGTAATGCTATACGTTTAGTAATTTCTCCCCCGATTAGGATGTATCTTCCTTTCCATCTCTTCGTAACTTATCCATTTTTTTTTTACATGGAGGGTGGAAGGGTAGGAGGACCTAATGGGGTGGATTTGGTGTCATTAGCTACTTGAATGGTGAGATATTGGTGTATCACTTTTGGCCCCTTAAGCAGAACAACTGCCTATTCAAGGGGTGATATTATAGAAAAATTCAGTTTACTGTCCAAATGCAGAAATTTGCCTCGCTCAAATAGAGGATACTCGGGACAGTAGCTGGTGCATTTGTGAGACCAAATGGTACCACTACAAACTCATAATTCCCATACCTTGTTTTGAATATTGTTTTATGAATGTCCTCATCCTTGATTCTCACCTGATGGTGACCTGACCTAAGGTCAATCTTGAAAAATACCCTTGCTCCTCTCATTTGATCAAAGAGGTCATCAATCCTAGGAAAAGGATACTTGTTCTTTACTGTGACTTTGTTGAGATGTCTGTAATCAATACACAATCTAAGTGTACCATCTTTCTTGTTTACAAACAGAAATGGTGCTCCCCAAGGAGACACACTGGGTTTGGTATACTTATTCTCCAACAACTCTTGCAGTTGCATCTTCAGCTCTAGCATTTCTAGTGTACTCATTCTGTAGGGTGTTTTGGACACTGGTGTTGCTCCTGGGACAAGTTCAATTTTGAAATCAATGTCTCTCTTTGGAGGAAGCCCTGGAATGTCATCAGGAAACACATCCTTGAATTCATGCAACACATGAAAGTCCTCCAACCTAGGAGTTTCATTATTTGGTGCCTCCAAAATATGAGTTGCATATAACTTGCAACATTTCCTATAGAACTTCTTCAATTGCATGGATGAAACCTGCCTCATAGAAATCACCTTTGTAATTCCTTTCACAATCCTTGAGTTTCCTTCTTCAACCAAGCACTCAAAAGCCTTATTATAACAGTCAATATTTACTCTATGAGATTTTAACCAATCCATTCCAATGAGAACATCATAGGAACCAAGTGGTAGAACATTCAGATTTACAAGTGACCATTCCATTCATAACCAATGGACATTTTCCTACCACTTTGCTAACCTTTCTCTTAGTTCCAATGGCTAGCTGAACTAACAAAGATTTTCTATGCTTTACTTTCTTAAAGGCACAAATATCCACTACTCTAGGAGTAATGTAACTCTGATTAGAACCAAGGTCAATCAAGATAGAAATAGATTGCTCAACAATATTACCTGCAAATTCAACCAAAGTTGACTAGTGATCTTCCTGGTGGTCCTCCAGTGCTGCATAAATCCTAGGGACGACCCTTGCTACTTGACCCACTGTTTCTACTTCTTGAATGTTGTAAGTTTTCCTTGCACTCTCATTCTTGAGTGGACAATTCCTGCACATGTGGGGTCCTCCACATTTTCAACATTGGAGAGGTTCTCTGTTATGTTGTGGATCTCTTGGTTTCTCTCCCATCACTCTGGCTGACTACTTTTCAGCTTGTGATGGTTACTTCTGCTGAATCCTGAAGCTAGAAGGTTTGAAACCTTTCTTCCTTTGGTTAGACTTCTCATTCTTCTTGTCCTTCAATTTCTTATGGTAATCAAGTTTTCCTTTTCTTTGCTCATAGCAAAACTTAGCCTTCCTTATTGCTTCTTCAAGAGTTATAGGTTCATAAAACTCGATTCTATCTTTGTAATACTGAGGCAATCCACTCAGGAAACACTGGATTTTCACCTTTTCATCTTTGATGTACTTGACATACCTCAACAGTTCTAGGAACTTATTTGCATACTCTTCCATGGTTCGTTGTCCCAATCACAGCTCATGGAATTATTTGATCTTGTCATCCTAGTACCTGTCAGAGAGGTATTTCTGCTTCAAATACTTTTGGAATCATTTCCACTTAAGTCTCCTTTCATTGATCATCCTTACTTGCTTGAAGTTCTCCCACGAAACGGATGCCCTTCCATTCAAATCGAATATGGAAACCCTTTCCTTCATGTTCCTCGAATAATCCTAAACTTGGCAGTACTTCTTTATCCCTAGAATCCAAGCTTTAGCTTCTTATCTAGTATTTACCTTGCCATCAAACGTAGGAGGTTTAGCCTTCTTAAATTCATCCCAAGAGTGATCCCTATGGTGCCTCTTTCTCTTTCCCTTGTGAGAAGAAGAGATTGAATAGCCACTTGATTCTTCTGAGTTGGATGATCTACTAGCAATCCTTCTTCTTCTTCTGATACTACTCTTACTGCCTTCAGGTTTTACTGTACCCTATCCAGAGTCTATCTTTCTTTGCAAGTCTGTCAAACCCTGCAACATAGCAGCATTCAACTGATGTTGCTCTTCCTGGGCCTTAATGAAGCTTCTCATGGTGGCTGCAATATCGGGCGGTGTCTCTTGGAATATCCTTCCATCAGACTCTATGTCATCATTTCCAACTCAAACATTTTCCTGCACGCTCATGGGAGTCTGGAGCATCATATCTGTCATGGATTCTCATGGATGAACTAAAACCTACTTTTCTGAAATGTACTATGACTATAGAAAATGTGTTATCAACACCATTTGTTAGACACATAGTAATTCAAAATCAAAACCATTTACTTACTATCACCTGGCCTATCAAGGCCAAATGCTGTAACCGACAGCTTTCGTTAACTTATTCCCAACCCATATAGGACCAATGTTGTGACATGCAGCTCTGATACCACACTGACGATGTACTACAAGTTGGTATCAGAGGGTACTCTTGACTATTTTCTAGCCCTTCCAGGCCCAATGCTATAACCCGCAGCTCTGATACCACACTGTCATGTACCCATGCCCCAATATCATGAGGAATTAAAAATTTCATCGAGATCCTTTACTGTTCATTGAAACACAGGGCATGATTATGACCACATATCTACTTTTCCAACACTATCATGCTCCCTCTTGTCTTCCATTAATGAGTTTCAAAATCTACAAGGAAATATCTCAGAGGAGATCAGACGGGGGAGAGAAAACGCGATGGAAATCAACGATCATAAACGATCCCACAGCTGAAACCAAATCAACATCTCAGAATTCACTCGCAAAAATCAACGGTGCGGAAAGCCCAAGTTGCGGGGTTGAAAAGTTACAAAAATTGCAATCTCACTTCCTGAAACTCACATCAAAAATAGATCAACAGCAGAGAATCATCCTAGGAAGATCGACGGCATGGAGACTTGAATTGCAAGTTTGGGGATTATGGAAATCGTGACATTGTGATCCTGCATCCCGCATCTTGCAAGTTGCGAAAAGGAATTTGCGGAAGGGAAACCTACGAAAACCAAAATCTATGAAACGACATTCCACATCCTGCATCCTGCAATCCTGCAAATCTGCACAACGGAGGATTTCTAGAAGGAAAATCAGATTTTTTACTGAAGTCTTGGATCGATCTAATCATTCAGACCATTACCAATCTATCCAATATACCCTGCAACTTAGTTCAAAATGCATTGAGGGAAAAACATAAATAGATTCCTATAATTGCAGTTATTCCAAAGTACAATGCATCAATTCAACACAACAACATGTTCATCACATTCCATCAAGCAATCACAATGCAAGAAATATAGTTGCAGAGAATTATGTTGACAAGAACACTTATCTTCAACAGAACTTGTCCCACAACCAGCTATGTCGCTACAACGTTCCACCCAGCCATAGGCTAGTGTGCTCCTTAGTCTCTCAGCAACACTACCACCCCCGAGCCGGGCATGATTTCCTATAGGAATAAGGGGACAATAGAAAACTCATACATAGCCAAGGGTTCCATACAACTCAGCCAAGAAAATACAATTGGGTTTATCAGGATGTAAGGGAAAACATCCCAACATATGGGTTTCACAGGTCACTCTGACAAGCCATCTCATAGTTGGGTTTCACAGACTGTTCATAGTCAAGCCAACCTTCACCTTAAGGACCGTTCAAGCCAACATATGGGTTTAACAGACTATACATAGTCAAGCCATCTTACTGTTGGGTTTATCAGGCTACCTAGCCAAGCCATCATCCACAGTTGGGTTTATCAAACTGTCTAGCCAAAGATTACTCACAAGGTCAAATGCAACCAAAAATAGCCAAGACCACATATGGGTTTATCAAGCTTCTAAGGAAATGTGTAGGAAGAAATGATAAGCTAGTGATCTCCTATATAGAGCTAGGAACACCTTCACATGACCTATCTATCCTAGATTGCCACTGCCTACACACCCAACACAAGGAAGTGTCCCCTTATCTGGTCCACAGTCCCTCAGGCTACACCTTCCCTTCCAGTGCTCTTCAGGATGTGCATAGCAGGTTCACTAGCCACTCATATCTTATTGTTAGGTTCCACACTAGTTTTATCAAGCATGTTCTATGTCTCCCCCATTCCTAAGTCTTGTACATAGTTCATACCCGAACTAGGGTGCACAATAAAACAACCACAGGGAGACTCTACAACATAGGATTACTGTGGAACACAAGTAACAGGGTCTCATACACTCTGTAGTTTAATATAACTCTGCAACATAGTAATCACAGTCCTGCCAAGGGAAAACACTCATATAATGTGAAGGATACACACTGGAATAACTCAGTTGTTGAAGAGATTTTTTTGTGAATGGAGAATGAAGATGGATGATGATCTAGAACATCTTGTAGCTCTCAAAACGTGAGAGTAAAACCAAAAGTGAATGCCTGATTCAAACTGGCATATGGTTCTATTTTTTTCTTGTCCCTGCAAGAAAAACATGACATTCTAGAATTGGGTGCTCCGCCCAATTCAAAATCACCGATACTCTTCCCCTTCCAAGCAGTAACTACCTCAACTACCTTTTGGTAGAATAAATGGTTGGGAAGAGAAGACAATAAAGAGGGTAGTTAACAGTTCTGATGGGTTCTCCCCATGAAACATGGATTTTTCCCAAACAGGTCAAGGTTAACATTCCCCACCCCCTTATCCTTAAGGAAAATCATGCCCCCATCTCATTATTCGTTGCATTGATATAGATGGTTGTGGGTTTTCATTAACTTTCATTTTTACATGATGTTCACAAACCTGCTTGACTTAGCACAGAAACCATAGGCATCAACCATGATCGCCTATATTCCAAACATCAATCAGGCCCTTGGCCTTGAGCTCCTTTTCATGATTCCATATAATATTTACATCATATACATTAATGCAATGGGGTCAAAACTGGGGTGTTACAATTCTCCTTCTCCACTTTACAGTGCTTCAATTGGAGCATTAGGTGCATAAAATTAGTAAAGAAGGCATTCATGATTTCAAAACTTACCAGGTTTAGAGATATCATCTCATTCTCCAACTGATAGATTCTCAAGTCATATTTCTTATCAAACTGAGTAGCAATTTTTTCCCATATCTCCTTGGGAGTATTCAATCTAGTGAGATGGAAAAGAAGATCCTTAGAGATTGAAAGTCACAAAAATCCATATACTTTGTCAAGCTTATTCCAATATTTTTTCTAGTCTACTAGTGCATTCAGCTCTTGCTATGTCCCCATGGTGACTCTATACAATCCTTTGGAGAAAAATTGAATCTCAATGTCCTCCTTCCACTGATAGTAGTTGAAAGGAGTGAGAATATTGATTGAAGAGGCCATTATGTTGTTGTAGTGAACACAATGAAAGTGCTTTGAGAAACCTGCAAACACACAAAAAATACACAATAAGGTCAAACAGCCTGCACTTTTGTATTTTTCTTCACACTTGGATTACTTAATCAATAAATCTTGATCATCATGGTTGGGCTTCTAGGAATTATGTTGTAAACTCTGCTTCTGGTGGAGAGCCAGAATTGTTTTTCATCTTTTTTCTCAAATTTCATCATAGATCCAACAATAAATTTGTAGAAGAATAATTTGATTGTCCAACCATGGATTTGATACCATATGAAATTTGAGTCACAACAATATGAGGACCAAGACAAAACTTATAGAAGATTCAAGGATCAATTACATAGAAAATGACATGAAAACACTACAATTAGGAGTTGCAGTTGTATAATATCTATCATTAATTAACAATAGAGATACAATGTCATACACTGGCATGAATAACTAGAAAATTCGAATCCTAGATAGGTCATTCAAATTGCATACGTGAGAGTGGCTTAGTTAGTAGTTAGACACCACTCGGCACATCACTTAACCACTAATGACAACCATAATTGACTCTAACTGGATTGGAGGTAGTTTAGACTGAGTCTAACTCAATAGAACTCAACTGCATGTGAATCAGTAGGTGAGGGCACACATATGACTTTATTTAGGTGATATCAACTGAACGGAATTGAACTGAGTCACTAAAGGTTGTTGGAGGTGCCTTTAATATCTCCAGTTCACTTGAATTTACAAAAAATAGGAAAAATAATGATGGAGGCACCTTTATAGCTTCAGTTTAACTGAAAGTAGGTGGAACAACCATCAGTTAACTTATTTGGAGCACTTATGTCATGAAGATCAACCCATATTTGATCCTTGATTGAAGGAGGAAGCTTAGTTAGTCTCCCCGATTGAAGGAGAAGACTTAGTTAGGATCCTCGATTAAAGGAGGATGATCCAGTTGATGATGCACTCACATATTCAAGCCAATAACTTAGGATAAGTGATAAATTAGGAAAAATAGGCCAAATAATGATGTGTAGTTTGGATAATGACTCCAACAGATCAATTACTATGCTAACATCTTTTGATGGACGACCCTTTAGACTACATAGAATTATTCCTTCCCTTCAGGCACATTTGGGGGAGAATATCGTGTTAGTCGAGGTTGATTTATTTACTGCACTCCTAGACTATATTAGTTTACTAGGTTGAAACTGGATTTATTCCATGAATATGATCATTTCATCGATATTCCGTATGGTGTGTGTCTCTTGCAAAGCTAGAATTGTCATGATCGATCAATTGCCATTTGATAATTTGCATTTGTCATCTTCATCAGGTCCCACTATCTCTTTAATTGATAATTATCAGCCGACAACTGATATTGTTGGTGTCCAAATGTATCCTTCCTTGATGGGAATGTTTAATGTTTTTACACCAATCCTAGCTATTGATTCTGCTTCTGGTGGTGTTTCATCACCTTTGAGTCATGTCTTGTTTTGTATATTGCACTTGAGAAACCAATCGACTCGCCCTTATCAATTTAATTCAAATGAAGGTCTCATAGCCACCGGTCCAAAAATGTCGTTGTTTTCCGCGTAGATTTCTTACCAAATCTTACTTATTGTCACTGTAGATGTTGATCCTTCCCCTTCACGAATGGAAGAGGAGGATCTCCTTGTGCTTCCTTCTTAGAGGTCGCTTCATCATAATCACATGAATTCCTTAATGACACTTTTCCTTCATATGAATCTATTATCGATGCCATGACTGGCTTGGACCATCCTTGGAAGGAGATGCATCAACAATCTTACTTCCTTTTGGACCTCAAACAGATTGAGCATTGTTTCCACCTTTCACACACCTGGGGGTTAAGCGCAGCAAAAATATTCAAGCTACTAGGTGTGTCCTTGGTGGAAAGCCTCGAGTCAAGTATTATCACTTGATATTGACTCCTTCGTTTAGGAAAAAATTCAAATGAAACCAAGGGGGGTGGTCCCTAAGAAAAAGTTGTCTAAGGATATTTAAGTTTTAATCAATATTGATGGAAGTAAGTTGTTTATGAGTTTTTTTAAGTAAATTATGATACAAGATTGTTTACAAACTTAATTAAATATTCAAGAACATAACATCAACACATAAAGTAAGATTGGAATCATTTCTAATGATATCAGTGCGAATGGAGTAAAAATGAAATAGTGTTGTTGTAGTAAAATGTTTAGCAATGTATCTTGGTCAGTTTTAAATTATTAAAAGATGAGTTTAGTTATGGGAAGGGAATTAGCGATATACTATAAGTACTAAGAATGTGTCTAAAATATGACTAAAGTGGTTCCTCACTCACAATTGTGGATTGAATCAGATTCTCTAAGAAGGTGTCCAACACTACACCAAAAAGGGTATAGCCTGACTGTGTCTCAAGGTCACTACTCAGTTGTTCCCGATTCCTTTGAAGAATTTTCCTACAATTTTCAACTATCATATGCCGGATTTTTGTAATGTTTCTAACCGGAGTTCATTTTATTAATGAAATATTAGATTACTGTGAAGAAATTAGAAAGTGTCAAAAACTTCTTTTGATTTCCCAATGACTAGGAAAAGCCCGCAGACGGAAAGAGCATACACAATGTAGAAGGAGCAAGTCGATAAGTCGACTTGAATAATAGCCGACTAAGTCAATGAGCCGACTTAGTCGGCGAGCCGACTAAACTAGAGATTAGGTCGGCCACCTAAGCTCGTGTCGATTCACCAAAACGACAGGTAGTTATTTTGTAACCGTTCTGTAATAATATATATTAGGCTATCAATCTAGATGAGAACTCAGTTCAGTTCTCTGCATTGTATGGACTCATTCATATAATATAATCTGTTAATTCACCTATTTGTTCTTATCTCTCGTCTCTATTTTATATATATGTTTTAGTGTCTATTATTGGTAACCTTATGTGATCTGTGAGATTACAACATTGGTTCCATTACCGGTAGTACATGACTGAAATGTATGCAAACAGATGATACCAGAGCAAGATATTAAGGACTAGTGGGAACGTAAGGTTGCAAACTATTTGCAAAATTACGTGCAAAGGAACAGATTAACAATCATGCAAGCAAAAGAAATATTTTTCACAGAAACGCATGAAAAGTTTGTTGAATTAGTGCCCCAACTTCTGAAGAAATTCCAGGATGAGAAATCTGGAAGGGATTAAAGAACAACAATTGCTGGAAAAACTAATCCAAGGAGGTAGAACAAACTTGTCGGAGTGGTTTGCGAAAATCATCGAAAAAATCTGTGAGGAGCAATCAGTCGAAGACAGAACTTCGGTGGAAACAGTCAAGGAAAAATTTTAGACATATCTCATCGAACAATTCCTGATCGAAAAGGGAGTAGGACATATTGTCGAACCTCGTCCATCACTTCATGAACTGCTATCAAAATATAACTGGGCGGAGAAGTAAAGGAAGTGGGAAAAATTTATTACAAAAAGGGAGTGGGAATACTTCCTAAGCAAATAGACTGAACTATCTGGGCTTTCTAAAAGTGTCGGGTAGGCTATGTGGGGGTAGCTGGTCATATGTTGAGATAGAGTATAGTGGATTCTAGTCAACTAGAAATAGATACCAGTCACCAGCGATGAAAATTCAACTAAAAGGGAACTCAAGAGAATAGTATCATATGAAGGTATGTCAGACATTTAGAAAATAGAGAGGGAAGAGAGACAACATAGGAGGGAAGCAAGAAGAGAAAGAGCCTTAGAACTGCATAGAGGAAGGAATCCTAGGGTGATCGACCAGGAAGAGAATCCTCTAGAGTCGGGTCATGACCAACATGAAGAAGGAGTGGAACAAGAAGAGTCCCCTACAGAGGAATAATTTTGGATAGAGAAGCTAGAAGGTCTCCAATTAAGAGCTCCCAATGAAGGAACAACCCTCTCTCCATTGAATCCACGTACTCAGATACAGACTATTGTCGAAGAGGACCTCTGACTACGAGCTGGTGACTTTAGTATATGGAGTCGACTAGATGAAGAAACATACACTGGATGACACCTCATTATACATTGACTAGAGGAAGGGAATTGGGTGACCTTTCAAGTAGAACCCTCCAACCAAAGTATTCACTTACTCTTACCGACACATGAAGGAGCCCCCCCCCCCCCCGCCAAATACATATTTAGAAGACACAGAACATTTAGAACTATGGACAAATAGTTGCAGTGGACCATCGACAGTAGAAGTCAACATCAACCGACTGCCAGTCGACGAAGAATCGACAACCGACATGAACACAAGCTCCGTCGACCATAGTCCCGCAGAGATGAATAAACCAATAACCCCACCACCCTCACCACCACCCCCACCTCCACCACCGCTACCCCCTGAGAGCAGTGACAGTGATTCAGACATGGGTCATGGATCAGCTCACATTCCTCTATATGAGGGGGATGAGGACCCCAGACGACACTGGTTCATCTGCAAGTCGACTTGGGAGGCCAACCAAGTTATAGACGAAGATAGACAAATGGTACAGTTCGTTGGTGCCTTGAGGAAGAGGGCATTGACCTGTTATATGACATTTTTAGAAAGACAACCTACAGCAACCAAAGCCGATATCAAGGCATAATTTTTATCATTCTTCAAAAATCCAGATGCCAAACACCTGGTAGCAAAAAAACTAAAAAATACATCTCAAAAGCCAGGGGAAACTCTCTGCGACTATGATAAGCATTGGAAAGACCTTCTGAGCTAGCTGGACTATGTTATAGATGAACAGTTAATAATCCAGTGTTTTCTTGCAGGTTTGTCTTAGAAAGTGTGCCGACACATCAGTCTGGAAACATTCAAATCTTACAAAGATGTGCTAACAGAAGCTCTTCAAGTGGAGATGGACGAGGACATATCTGCTTACCCCATGGACCACAGATTGGAAGAACAGCTCGAGAATGTACAAAAGTCTCAAAAGGAGTTAAAACTCAAGAATCAGGAGATCTGGTGCACCAAATGCTTGATAGTCGGCCATTCCAAAGACAACTGTCGATAGGAATACAGTCAATAGGACGTTTGATTCGTGCAGACCAAATAATTTTGTAAAATTTTCCAGGAGCACAGGGATCACTTGATAAAAGACTTCATGTTCAACATGAAGAATGGCAAGGCCTCTTGGTGTGCCATCTACGAGACTAAAAATCATAACACGGTCGACTGTCATTTGAACCTGAAGAACCAACAGAATTATCAGGCGGTCTACCAAACCAATGCAGTGGCACGTCATAATGAGCAAAACAATTTAGCAAATGATGAGAACAGTCAGAGATATGACGGTCGACGATATGAGTGCCTGTACAACAATCGACATGCAGGTTACGTAAGAAGAGTTTGATTCCCTGGGAATCGCGACAACCGATCGTGTCGACCCATCCAGTGCTTTACGTGTTATAAAGAGGGACATAGGTATGGAAACTATCCATATAAAGACAGAACTGATCTCAAATTATGTACTCATTGTGGGGTAGGGGATCACTCACTAGAGGATTTCCCTACCATGTTAGAAAAAATTAATACAAAGAAAAATGTTAATGTCTTGTCCTGTGTGCAAAAAAATGAGGTAATAAACACAAAAAATTTGCATATCGTAGCTAGACAAGGAACAAAAATAGGACCTGATAACCCAATAATCAATAAAATAAAAGAGAAACATGTCTATCCTGACCCACTAAAAGAAAAACAAATATACAAAGAAGCAAACAATGTATTCAAAGAAATTGCATGATAAGAAAACGCTCATGACATTCGACATAACATAATAAATGAATTAATCCAACTCGTACAAAAAGACAACTTAGTATCTCAGTTCATCGATTTGCTGTATGAAATAAAATGTACCAACTCTTAAAAGCAAACAAAGAATATCTCCAGCTTAAATAAAAAAGACAAAGGTGATGCCGACCCACTGGTTGACCTGGAAATTGAAAGATACCATGTACGACAAGTAGTGCTCTACTTCGGCTCACAAGTAAACATCATGACTCGTGACACTTGGGAACAACTGGGTAGACCTCGACTCTATGAGTCAGGAATATACCTAAAAATCACTGACCAGGGCCTAATTGAACCTATTAGAGTCTAGAAAAACGTTGACACGACTATAAAAGGAATATCGACCAAGGTTGACTTCGAAATCATTGACCCGAAGGAAGGATCCAGTTCCTTCCCAACGTTAGTTAGTCTCCCTTGGGATAGAAAGATGAAAGCATCCATATCCCTAGATAAGAAATGAATCAAATTAAAAGGAAATGAACAAAAGGTCATTGTACCCATTCATCCATCTCAAGGGGAAACTTGGACTGAACCTATTGATGAAGAAGTCAATGTTTGACAACTCTACAAGATCCAAAACAATTTAGATTACACAGAGCCAAATATCCATGGAGAACTGCATTTAGGCAACCCAGACTCAGTTGGTTATAATTCAGATACTGAATTATATGATTGGGAGATCAAGAACTACGGAACACAAGAAAGAGGGTTCTGGACTATCCAAAAAGTGCAGAAAAATCCCACCCAACAGTGCTTCATAGTGTCCATTGTCCCAAAAATCTTTGAGAAGAAAATTAGGGAATACCCTACCTTACAACCTACCAATGTACATACTATGAAACTACCAAGATACAAGGAAAGGGAATCACCAGTCATGCACATCAAACATGTTTCCAAAAATATTGGTGAACATGGCCGACTCCAAAGCCTAGTAGAGACTTTCACAGGACAAGCTACTCGACAGTGGGATACCCATCAGACAAGACTGCAGACCTGGACAACTGCTTAGACTTACTTTGTCGAAAGGTTTGGAGGAAAGAAGTTAACCCAACAAGCTTAGATTCCTGTATTCACTCAATATCAGAACCTAGAATATCATATTAAGACATGTGAAAAAGAGTGGAGAAGACTTTGATACAAGGATGAACGAGCATGCCCACACTTTTTCCCATCAACCCTCGTCGACTTACCAAAAAAATGGTACAAAATGGAAGAAGCTAGAGGTGAAACCTTCTTATGGCACGAACTCAAGGAAAATTTCATTAAATATTTCAACTTTATACCTCAAAATGAAAACTTGGTCAAAACAGCAAAACAGATTGAAGAGTTTATTCAGCTGACTGAAAACAAACCCTTAACAAATAACTGACACACAATGAAATGTAACAATATACAAACAAGGGAAAAACCATAGTCGACAAGACTATAATTAGAAAACGAACACACAAAAGGAAAAATCTTTAGATGGAAATCCAACCATGTCAAAATGACCAAACCTCTTTATACAATCTTGAAAGTAGAAACAACCGAAAAACAAGATACCCACAGAATGACTGCAACCGACTTCCCTACCACATTCTCACAGTCCAAAGAAGGAATTCGATCGATCAATGAAGCCAAAGCACCAGAATGGCTCTATTCTAAATTCAAAACTAAATAATTCGACATCTCAAATGATGATTGACCAAAAATGGCAAAGATTGGTGACTACTGGAGCGAAGAACAGACCACAGAGATAGTGAGCTTATTGAAGGAATTCCAAGATGTATTTGTGAGAGATTATAAAGACCTCAAAGGCTTAGTCCACGAAATGGGATAAATCAAAATTGACACTAAACCTGATGTTCAACCTGTGAAGAAAAGGCCTTATAAACTAGCTCACAAATACAAGGAGATAGTCAAAAAGGAAATTGATAACATGCTGGAAATAGGCATCACCTATCCTATCGACTAATTAGAATGGGCAATTCCAATGGTTGTACAACCTAAGAAACTTGATCCGACCGGACTAAGAATTTGTGTCGACTTCAGGGAACTAAACAAAGTGACATTGACAGACCCATTTCCAACTCCCTATGCAGATGAAATCTTGAATGAGGTCGCAGGACATGGATTCTACTCATTTACGGATGGATTCTTAGGCTATAACCAGGTGCCAATAGCTAAAGAAGACAACCTTTGTGTGTGAATTTGGTTCATTTGCTTACAAAGTTATGCCTTTTGAATTAAAGAATGCACCTGCATTATTCTCTAGAATTGTTGTCAAAACATTTCAAGAATATATTTACAGGACCATGGCAGTATACTTTGATGATTGGACAATATACTCCATGCTAAAATATCATTGCAAATGGCTCAGACTTATGCTGGAGAGATGTCGACAGATTCAACTCTCCCTAAACATCAAGAAATGCATATTTGTGACCCCCATAGGGATATTATTAGGGTACATTGTCTGTAAGGAAGTCATTAAGGTCGAATTTGCCAAGATTAAAATTATCCTCGACCTAAAACCACCAGTAAACCCAAAACAAGTTACGGTGTTACTTGGCCACACAAGCTATTAGAGAAAATTCATTAGATATTATTCAAATATGACCTATCCTCTTGAAGAACTACTACGGGAAGATCAAGAGTTTAATTG
Organism: Pseudotsuga menziesii; assembly: GCA_001517045.1. Classification (NCBI taxonomy): domain Eukaryota; kingdom Viridiplantae; phylum Streptophyta; class Pinopsida; order Pinales; family Pinaceae; genus Pseudotsuga; species Pseudotsuga menziesii. The sequence continues at coordinate 37,892 of LPNX010165689.1, forward strand.
GACAGAGGAGTGCCACATATCATTCGAAAAACTAAAAATAAATCTAGTTGAAGCACCAATCCTAAAGTTTCCAAACTGGTCGATCAAATTCCATGTTCACATTGATGCATCAGGCCTAGCAATAGGAGAAATCTTAAATCAACCAGGAGATGATGGAATGGATTATCCTATAGTTTACAGTAGCAAAAAATTAAATAAGGCTGAAATAAACTATTCGAAAATAGAAAGAGAAGCCCTAGGAATGGTCTTTGCACTACAAAAATATCAACATTATCTCTTAGCCAACCCATTTATATTCTATACCGACCATCAGGCCTTGAAGTACCTTGTCAATAAACCACTACATCATGGAAGGATCTGTCGATGGCTACTTCTCTTCCAAGAATTCGAGTTCTAATTCATTGTCCGACCAGGAAAGTTAAATGTCGGTCCCGACCATTTATCCCGTATAGACACAGGATAAGAACCGACAAGAGTCGACGATGACTTACCTGATGCACATTTATTTCGGATAGAAGCAGTCCCAACAGAACTAGAAGAAATTGCTCAGTTCTTGGAAGATGGACATGCACCAGAAGGTATGAGCACCAAGAAAAAGTAGATCATAGCTATGAAGGCTGCACCATACAGTCTTATCAATGGTTTTTTAAACAAAATGGGATTAGATGACATCCTCATAAGGTGTGTACTAGAGCATGAACAAGACAACATTATGAAATAAGCACACTAAGGACCTGCAGGAAGACATTTTCAAGTAGACACAACTGCAAAGAAAATCCAACAGTTAGTATTATGGTGGTTGACACTCCACAGGGATTGCAAAACTTTTGTCAGTCAATGTGACATATGTCAATGACTAGGACGACCCCTGCCTAGAACACAAATGCCTTTGATATCAGTAAACCCAAGTTTGACATTTGAAATCCAGGCCATAGACTTCATAGGACCATTTCCTATACCAACAAAAAGGACAGGTGCAAGGTATATCATTACTGCAGTTGAATATGTAACTAAATGGGTAGAAGCTAAACCAGTCGATACATGTTCTAGTGAGATAGCTACTAATTTTATCTATGAGAATATCATCACTATATTTGGATGTCCACTAACCCTGATTAGCGACTAGAGAACACACTTCGTCAATAGAACTATCAAAACCCTAATCGACCAGTTCCAAATCGACCATCGTCGGAGTACAACATACCACCCTCAGTCGAATGGTGTAATTGAAGCATTTAATAAAACACTAACAAGAGGACTAACAAAAATATGTAATGCTGATAAGGATGACTGGGATGAGAAAATACCCGCAGCATTATGGGCATATAGAACAGTGTATAAAGGATCAACCAACCAAACTCCTTTTCGACTAGTCTATGGATAAGAAGCAGTAGTTCCACTACAATTTCGACAAGAGACACCTATCATTGTAGAAATAATACATGTCGATGCCAACCAAGGCAGGAAGTACCTACTATTGCAACTCAGCAAACTTGAAGAGCGTTGACTAATGGCAATACAACATCAAGAAATCCAAAAACAACAACAGAAAGCTTGGCACGACCGCAACCTCAAGAACAAAAAATTGTCGATCAGAGACCTTGCTTTACTATACAATAGTTATGTAAAAGGTAAACCTAAAAATCTCCACACATAATGGATGGGACCTTACATCGTCGAAGAGATACATCCCAACAGATCAGTCAGACTAAGGACGTGAACTAGGAGGCTAACTGGAGCACTCCAGGGGTGATCTGGGTGACATTCATGCACCTAATTGCTAACTGGGGGTTACTTTCAGTTCAACCAATCAGTTACAGTCAGTTAAGGCACCTCCATGCATTAAATATATTATTTAATCATTATTTATTGATTATTTTATTATTATTTAATGAACTGGAGTGAACTAGGTGCCTTCACCAACTTCTGATGGTCAGTTCAGCTTCAGTTAACCTCATCAAGGTTTATTGGAGTCATGTAGTACTAGCACTTAATGGTTGGTTGCTATGACATGTGTTTGATCTCCTTCAGTTGAGATTAAGTCATTTATTGCACTCCAACTTCAGTTAGGATTGGTGAGTCAATTAAGTTTTTTTGTCAAGTGGTTAACTGAGTGGTATTGCATGGCAAAGAGTCAGTTAAGCTAGACTCACTCATTGAGTTAAGCCATTGCTATGCATGGAATTGTAATCCTTTATTGTTTATATAATATACAGAGAGGAAACCTATTGGGTATTCCAGTTATTGCTAATTCATGAGTAATTGTTAATAATTCTTTGATGAGATTGAATCTTAGTTCCTAGATCATGTGCAAGAATTAATATGGTATCAGAGCTTACGGTGGGACGAAGATCAATCTCTCAAGAACAAGCTTTTTGACAGATTCTCCATGAAATTTGAGCAATAGCTCAATCCGACCTTACGGTGCCTTTTGTTTTGATTTGCAGGTCTTAACAGGTACAACTTCGAATGGACTCATCAATCCCTCTTCTCACCCCATTCACAAGCTATTCGGAATGGAAGCTGAAGATGATTGCATCTCTGAAGAGACAAGGTCTCTATGAGGTGTCTATTGGAATTGGAAAAGAGTCTTATGAGAATGAGAATGACTGGTTAAATGACCGTGATAGAGCTTATGGAACAATAGCTCTGGCCCTTGATGATAGCTTGTACTACCTTATTTATTCTGTTGAATACCCAAAGGAAGTATGGACAAGATTGGACAAAACCTTTGGCAAGCACAATGAGGATAATAATAGTACTTTGGAGATTATAGCCAGCACCACAAGAGTTCTTCACTCAAAACTCTTAGCCACTACTCTCTCTGATGAAGTTGTTCAAGATGAAGATGAAGCAGAATCTTCTACACATTCAATTCGAATTGCAGAAAGTCTCCATGAAGTGACTCCTTCTCCTGATGCTCCGGAAGTTCATGAGATCTCTGATATCTCATCTTCTCATATTGCTGAAACAGAAGAAGACATTCGAATCTCTGATATTGAAGAAAAACTCTGCTGCACTTCCATGCAAACATTCACCGGTGATTTTCCTTTGAATTCTGTGCAAAATTTACCAGTAATTGCTTCCGAAAGTGAAGAGAAATTTGATTTTTCTTCCGCTAATGTTGCTGCTGGTGTGAAAATATGTGATAACTTGGATATTTTGGAAGAAATATCAGATTACCAGAGTGATCCATTCACTCCCCATGATCTAGATCTTTCAGCAAATTCCTGCAGGATTGCATGCACCAAATTTCAGAATTTTGAAGAAGAAGAACACTGTGCATCCACCGTCTCGGTTGACC
>LPNX010165689.1:46482-73495 GCA_001517045.1 Pseudotsuga menziesii
TAGTACAAAGATAATATAAAACAATAAGCTATGATACACAAATAAATATGATACATAAATTATAATACAGAGAAAAAGGTTTAGAAACGTCTTGATAATTCCCCCTTGGGAATTAGATAGGATCACTGAAGAATAATTTCAACTGTTTCCCATTCACTGGTAAGGGAAACCTTTATCCTTCCATAGTGTTAAGAAGGAATGAATTGGTGCTAGCTACGACATAGATGATAAATAGCCCCATATAGAGGTTATCGAACTTCCCATTTTTTCTTGGATTTTCCCTTCATTTTTCCCATAATAAAAATGTATCTCCAATCTGAAAGTCCCTTGGTTTTGCAGACATGTCAAATTTTCTTTCCTTCTCTTGTTTTTTTATACTTCTGTCAAGCGAATTCCTTTGGATTTCTTCTAACTCAATTAACAGATTGATTCTATTTGGCATGGAATATTCTTCTAAACCATATTATTGAAGAATCCTATAGCATGGATTTCTCCCTTGCTACAGGGTAGGAATGGATACCTTTCATCTACAAGACGGAAGGGTAGGTTCCTGGTGGTGAAATGCAAGAAAAACAGACAGAAAATGAAATAGAACGAAAAAAAAAATGGATGGAAACCCCTCTGCAAACACTGTTAGGGTTTAGCTCTGGCAACCCGCATACAACTGTTAGAACCAAAATACCTACAAAAACATGTTAGACAATAAACCTGCAAGCAAACAATGAATTAGAGAAAACAAATAAACAACATAAACAACAACCTATACCTTCTCTTGATGGAATGGGCCACCATGCCCTAGGTTGGAGAAGCACCTCTCTTGGATGGGGGAGCTATGGCTCAATGGAAGATGGAGGAGAGGGAGTGTGGGTGGCATGAGAGACAAAGGGGTCTCAAGGAATCCACTTGGGAAGCATAACAATATGCAAGGGAGAAGTGTTTTGAGAGTGACCCCCACCCCTCTATTTATAGTGTTTTCAGGATTCTAAGCCCTTTGTCAAGGCTTTAGCCCCTTCCACCCTAACTTTAGCTCCTTTTAGGGTTTTAGGCTCCTTTGAGGGGTTTTAACCCCTTTTTGGAGGTTTTATCCCATAGGAGAGTTATTTAGGCTCTTTTTTGGGGTTTGTAAGCCCTTTTTCTCATTCTTAATCCTTTTTGAAGGTGTGGGGGTCCAATGGGGTGAAATCAGGGTCGTGCATGGGTGTCCTTGGGTGGTGTAGGCCATGTAGATGTGAATGAGGGATTTTTTGTGTTAACATATTGCCCCCTGATGTGTGAGAGAAGGATCTCATCGTATGGTCGACGGACATCATAGGATTTTCTGCGGAGAAGTGTTGCTTCCGGGGCTGGGCCATGGTGGATTTTGGTCTTTGTATTAATATCGTTCCCATCAATGGGTGAGATAAAAATAATGTGTAACATGTTATATGGATGAGGTGGTCATCCCCATGCTCGTAATAATGTCAAAAGAATAATGTGATCTATGCTCTATAATACAAGAGCTGATCATGTACAACTGATGATACAATAATAGTTGCCTCAATTAGAGGCTGAATACAATACTGATCTGAAGAACTGCTACATTGGACCCATTTTTATACCAAAATCTTGTCACCATCATGTGATAAGACCTTTGACATACCTACTTGCCCTTAATCCAAGCACTTGGAGTGAAAACTCATACCATTTGTCAATATTTCATGAAAATGCTCAGCACTGGGATTTCCTTGTTAGCCATGAGTAGTTCCTTGTTCGCACCACCCTTCTACTATTTTCCATAAGCGATGCCACTGCCTATTGCCCTTGGTCCATAAGCAGTTCTTACCTGAACCTATCTATCATAAGAGGAGAAATGCGGTACCCTGGGTAAAATGGGAAAAGGAGAAGTTTCTCGAGGCTTCTAGATCATGAGCCACGTGTCCTCCCTTATCCCTATCATTGTGTGTCAGTTGAGCTCAAGATACCCCATCCTAGGATCTTAGAGGTCACCTCATCCACAAATCTCTCAACCATCCCTATCCATTGAGCCTTATAAATGAAAGCTCATGTCCATGGTTGAGGGGGAGAACCATTGAGCTATTGTTATGCTGTTGGATTGACCACTTGGCCCAAGCCATTGGAGAGCATAGAGAGCAAAGTTGGAGCTTATGGGGATGAAATTTTTGGTTTCATGGAGATNCATTTCATTTTAATGCAAAGCTGATTTCCGTCCCACTTTACTGTTGTTGCTTGATTTCACATGTAAATGTTGTTGGATTTATTAGTCACTGACATGGATTAGTAGGTTATATTCTGGTAGCTTTGATGTGTTTGTGTGTTTAATCTGATTGCAGGTACATAGGTTTACTATCGAATCATTACATTCCAGGTATCTATGTCATCCAGGGAGGGTCTTCAACCTTTGTCGTTCATTTGTTCTGGATCTGAACCATTCAGACCAGAGGAACATCTTGCTGTCCGCAGAAGGTGAAATATTCCTGCCTACAAATCTAGCGACCATACTGGGGATTAGATATACATATCAGTTGATCTGATCTTCCTTAGTTCTTCAACTCTTGTCCGAATCTAGGCTCCTTCTCCAACTCTCTTCAGTTAGATCTGCTATCTAACGTAGTGAATTTGGGTTTGAAACTTCCAGATCTGTTCAGATCTGAATCATTTCGACCTTTTATGCTCTATTTTTATACTCAATCTATTAGCCTTTACCCTGATCTGGTATTTTTCTGACATGATCTATCATTATCTTTGTGTTTTGGATTTTTATAGGGAACCATGCCTATACAGTGGACGAGAAGTGGTGCCACTACCTGAACAGAGTTAGTAGTACACAATGCCACCGCTAGTATCCTATTGGCGAGAAGTAGTGTTGGGATAGAAATGCTCTGTCAATGCCTAAAAAGCACAGTGCCAGGTAGGCATCATTCCAAGACCTCATTTTTCTTATTTTTTGTAAAATTTTGAGTTGTTTTGCTTTCAACCCTGCACTGTCAAGCTTGTGTAACAGAATTTGATGCTTGTGGTTTGGAATTTTATGGTTAAAGATTGGTTTGATTGGGAAATTCAAAAGTTATATTAGACTTTTTTATTATTCATTCACTTCTGTGCTTGGTTGTGATTGCGAAAGGATTTCTTGTTTTTTAAAGCTTAGGTTGTTAGTAAGATCTCTTTTCATTTTTGTTATATAGACTAAAAGAAGAGCATTTGATTAGCATCTTAGTTTCATTTCTTGTTTGCATAGAAAACTTCTTTTTCTTTAAAAAAGGATTTTTTGACTGAGATTACGTTATCATCATTGAGTGTTGGACATCGGATTCCTAATTGGATTTACAAGCTTTGTGGCTCTTTATGTTCTTTTGTCTTTTATGCATTTAGAACTATCTCATCAAAATAAAAAATATGGTAGTTTTCAGTTAGATTTGCCTATGTTTTAGAGGAATTGAAGATAGAGTGCATTTGCATGTAGTGTGCTTCCTGTTTTTCTTTAGGAAAAGAGACTCTTCCCCTTCTTATTGCTTTCAGAAAAGAGAAATCAGTTTGGAAAGTGTTGCTTGTCTTTGATTTTGCATTCAAGACTGTTGTTTGGAAGTATTTTTGGTTTTGAAACAAAAGAAAACACTCTATCCCCCTCTCGTAAGTAGACATACTAAACGGTAAAGTGAAATATTTTCGTACGCATACTACATGGTTTTACTTTTCTATCAAAACACCATGCATTCACCTAACCGTCCACTTTAAAATTAATGGTAGTTATAGGCTAAAATTTACGTAGCAATTGGAGTGATATGTTAGAGACGTGTTCAGGCACCGTTAAGCATAGGAGCTGTCGTTATTTGTCTGCATTACATTTTTGGACTCACGTGGTTCTTCCACATACCGTCGGTATATCAAATGGCCTTTCACATACCCTTGAGGTATATAGAAAGGTACTTCACATACTCGATTGTATATCACAAGGCCCCTTGTGTACGGTTATGCATTAGACAACACTACTACCGATGCTAGCTCCCACGTACCTTGAGTATATCAGGAGACCCCACTAGGATACCTTATCTATCTGAGAAAATCCCTTTGGTTGTCTTGCCTAGAGCCATACACTAAAAACAACATTCAGGGAGATTACTATGCATGTACCCTCTAGGTATATCGCGAGTGGCACCTTCTTGACAATCTCGGTTAGAGACCTGACCTTTTGATTGCCTCCTATCATTTTAAGTTTGCTTGTTTTGACCTATAGCTTGTGTACAGAATTTTTTTGGTGTGTTTTCTAGATTTTAAGACCCTAGGTTAGATAGGAACTATACAAACTGGATGAGTTAAAACAATCTAGAAGAGTACGAGGCTTGCCACCCGATTTTATTCCTGGTTCAGGATAAAATCCAATGGAAGCTATCAACCAAGGAGCTTCTACCACCTCCCAAGTGGGAGATAGAGTGGTTGTAGAAAGTGGAGGACCATATTCTTCACACTCACCTCCCTTGGTCCAACAGCCTTCTCGGGAAAATACCTTGTTCCATTCTCCCACGGAAGGTCATGTTGATGATACTACCCATCTGGATTTTGGTCCCAATGCTCCATTTTGGGACACCCTTCTAGGATAGGCCATTGCCTGATTTGGCACATGTTTAAACTCTTCTGAAGATGAAGAAGAACGTAGGAAATACTGTGCCGCAATTCTCCATGCACAAGAGATCGACAAGCAAATAGATGACCTATTAGGCCCGACACCATCACGTTCTACATCTGTTCCTGTGGGATATCGTTCACTTGCTGATTCTATGAGACCCATTGAACCAATTATAGATCATCCAATAACACCCCACAACCCAAGTCAAAATACCACCCCTACCACCTCCCATTTTATGTCTGTTCCCAATCCTCCCAGGTCTTCTACACCTGGGGCTCAACCTTTAATTCCCGTTTCTTCTTTACCTTCTAGTGCTGGGGGGAAACCCCCGACATGACCTATGCTATCTGACATCGAAGTTGTACCTAGTAAAGGACAGACCTCTAATATAGAAACATCTACAATTTATGTCTCTCCCACCCATACCAATGTGGTTAATCCCCCATTTAGTTCAGGTCAGCCCTCGGTGGCACAACCTATAACCATTCAATCTTCTGGAGGTTATGGTTATCAAATACCTGTAGGTAACACTAATAATCCACCCAATGCTATAGGAATTCCTTATACTAGAATTCCATACCCTAGTAATGCTTTTATGCCATGGGGGCAACCGAACTTGTCTTACATGCTAGCCATGGGGGGGATACCTAGACATACTGCGGGAGGTTCCAAAGGACCACCTCATGGAGATCCTCCTCCTGGGGGGCCTAATGGTCCAGAAGGATCTGGAAAATTTCCTCCTTATGGTCCTAGTGGTCCTGGGGTCCTGGTGGCTTTCCTCCTTATGGCCCTAGAGGGTCTGGTAGCCCTCCGCCTAGTGGTTCCAGAGGCTTTGGAGGTTCACCTCCTGGTGGCCTTGGAGGGTCTAGTGGTCTGTCCCCTAGTGGTACTTGTGGTCTTGGTGGTCCTAGTGGTCACGGTGGTCCTCATGGTCCTGGAAGCCTTGGCGATTCTCCTCCTAGAGGCCCTAGTGGTCCTAGTGGTCCTAATCCTAGAAATCAACCCGCTGCGGGTGGATTTTCCATTAGTTCTTCATCACAAAAACCTGTCTTTCAGTCCACTTATGGTCCTACTTGTAATTATATGCCATATCAATATTACCAGTATGTGCAACCCAACCGTCAGTTACCTCTCCTAGCAACTTTGGACTTACCTGACTTGTCCAAGTTGATTAATGATCCCATTAGACACAATCCCTCGTGGCCTCCTATTCGGGTAAAGTTACCATCGGACATACCAAAGTTCGATGGAAAGAAGGGAGATGATCCGAAGAACCATGTTATGACATTCCATTTGTGGAGTTCTTCAAACTCCCTCATGGATGACTCCATTCGGTTATGACTCTTTCAGCGAATCTTGACTGGTATAGCCACAAAGTGGTACATTGAACTCCTACGACACTCATTTGTGGATTTTGGCTCATTGGCATCCGTGTTTCTTACACACTTTCAGCTCCCTATTCATTATGAAATGGGTATTGATCTCTTAACTTCTCTGTGACAAAACACCTCCACCCACATATCTGATCATATCAATGAGTGGAGAAGGCAGAGAAGTCTTATTAAAGCCCATATTTTGGATCAATTATTAGTTGATTGGTTTACCAAATATTTGTTGCCTCTAATTGCCTAAGATGTGGCTATGGGTGATGTCGTTACTAAAGAGAAAGCTATTAGTCAAGCCCGGTATCTAGACTTGGTCTATTCCCATTCTAGAACCCTTTATGACTTGATTCCTCAAGTTCCTCATCCAAGCACTGATCCCACCAAGCCACCAGTAGAAGTACCTATTGATGGGATTGTTGGTTCAATCCAGTCCCCATCAGTAGTGAAACCTACCAAGCAACCCCAAACTGCCACCCCTACTCCTTCGACTCCTAATTTTTTCATCGAGGTCAATTCTATTCAAAGTACTCAAACCTCAGGTAATAAAAAGAAGGGTAAAAATAGGAATAAAAAATACGAAAACCAACAGGAGACTCCAATACCAACCAACAATGACAACAATAAAAGCGAAAAGAAAGGAAAAATATTCCTATCTACTATGTGAAGGTGACCATTTCTCAAAGGAGTGTCCTCGTCGAGACGAAATCTCCCAGTTTCTGAAATCAAATCCTGCACCTGTAGTACTCACGAACCCTTTTCCCTCTCAGCAACAACTGATAGACCACATGTCTAATAAGGGTAACTCTAGTTCGTCAAAGGAAATTCATATGATGTCCTGATATACCATTAATATGCAAACTCAAAGTCATAATTATGAAAAACCCACAGATAAGAAAGAAGGTCATTCTTCTTCAAGGAAAACTCCCTCTACTAGTTCTTCTGAATCCTTGTTCACTGTCCCCCTATCTATCGAGAATCCTACTCTCAACAGGATTTTGTGTCCACCTAAGAGTACTCTTGGGAAGGCTGTATTTAACCCTAATGCTTGAGCTGCTCAATTTTATAATGTAGTTGAAGATCTCACTCAGGCACCTTGTGCAATGTCTACCTTAGAAGTACTCCAAAGTTTCCCTACACAATACAAAACTTATTCACAACATTAGGAGCTTTAGACCCGGATAATACTAATTTGATTCATTTCAATGTTGAGAACTATAAGTCTAGGTTACCGCATAAACTTTCTTTTGATATCATTACGAAAGTAGTTGTAAAGAAATATTTTTGAACGGTACTAAATGAAGGATATTTGACCTCGCTTTTGTCTCTATCTTGTTGGAAGGCTCTCAGCTCTCCCGAGCTTGTAACATCACCTACGACCCTCAAGGCCTTTGACGGATGGGGTTTCCAATCCCATGGTCTCATATCATCCCTAGCAGTCGAATTGGGGGGAAAAATCATTTCTATTCAAGTAGAAGTGGTAGATTCCCCCTTAGATTACAACCTCCTTTTAGGAAGAAATTGGTTCTATGCCATGACTGATGTTGCCTCAACAGTATTCCAAACAGTCCAATCTCTGCATCTAGGGAGAATTGTTTCCATTGACCAGCTCGATTTTTGTATGTGAGATTTTACTACCTCCATGGCTAATAACATCCCCATGTTAGGCCAGTCCCCTCTTCCTTACCAGTAGATTGGGGTAGGCATGTTGAAGGATTCATCCCTTATGGGGATTTTTCCATCCACTCCTCCTAGCATGGATACCGAGACAATCCATATGATCACCTCATTTGATTGTGAGCCTAAGGTTAAACAATTTGTTGATTCCACCTCATTGAGTTCACATGAAGCAATGTATGTCGTCATTCAAACCTTTTTCGATGATCACATTGATGACCTTCATCTAGTGGCTTCGGATCCCTACCATTTACCGTACTGGTTAGAACCTTCTCTTCCTGTTCTAGATTATCTCTTTGAGACTTTCCCTTTTGATGAGTCCATTATGGAGATCATGAATACAGATGCGTCCATTTGGGAGGATCACCATCATAGATCTATGTTCCTCCCCAACACCAGTTCAATTAGCCATGATTTTGCATCCTTGTTTCCTACTAATATTGTCAACGTACCCCAGAGTCCTATATTGTTGCAAGATACATATTCTGAAGGAAACCTTTGAAACATTACTCAAATGAATCCGATTGACATATCAGCCAAGCTTGATACTATCAAGCATGTTCATGCTGGACAGAACTACTCGGCAGATGAATCTGAAGCATACAATGCACTTTTCAAAGAATTCCATGATATTTTTTCTTGGTCCTATGAAGAGATGTTAGGAATTGACCCATCCATTGTGGCCCATGAGATTAAAACCTATCCCATGGCTAAACCTGTCAGGAAAAAACTAAGGCAATTCCATCCTCGGAAGGCTGTAGCTATTAAAGCTGAAATTGAGAAACTTCTTAAAGCTGGGTTTATTTATCCTGTACCCCTGACAAAATGGGTATCGAATGTTGTCCCTGTCAATAAAAAGCAAGGAACCATTAAGGTCTGTATCAACTTTAGGGATTTGAATAAATCTTGTCCTAAGGACAACTTTCCTACTCCGCACATCGACCAAATTATCGACAACTATGCTGGAAGTGTCATCTTTTCATTTATGGATGGCTTCTCTAGCTACAATCAGATTGAGATATTACCCTCCAATCAGCATAAAATGGCATTCATTTTCCCATGGGGAACCTTTGCATATAAGAAGTTACCTTTTGGCTTGAAAAACATTGGAGCCACGTTCCAGTGTGCGATGTCCTATGCATTTCACAATATTAAACATATTGTTGAACCGTACCTTGATGACCTCCCTGCTCATTCACAGCGATGGGAGGACCACCCTAGTCATCTTAGAGAGATATTCCTGAGATTCTGTCATTATAATATATGTCTCAATCTACATAAATGTGTTTTTTGTGTTAAGACGGGACATCTACTAGGTTTTGTGGTATCCAAAGGTGGCATCCAGATTGATCCTTTGAAAATTTTCGCCATTTTAGATCTACCAGCCCCAAATAATCTCCTTGAACTCCAAAGTTTGCAGGGGAAGGCAAACTTTCATCATCATTTTGTGTACAATTTCATAGAGAAAACGCACGGTTATATGCGTCTCCTCAAGAAGAACACTCCATTCTTCTAGGATGACCAGGCCGAACATGCCTTTGATAATATTAAGCATGCTCTGACTCATTCACCCATGATACACTGCCCGAATTATTCAAAGGACTTTCTCTTGTACATTGTTACCTCTGCTATTACCATCGCTATGGTTTTAGTGCAGGAAAATATCCACGGTCAGGAGCACATGGTTTATTACACCAGTAAGAATCTTATGGATTCCAAAACTTGTTATTCACATGTGGAAAAGTTACATTGGTGACAATCATTGTTGTACAAAAGTTTCATCACTACATTCTGCTCCGCACTACCACTATATTGGAAAACCATAACCCTATGTATTACATTCTAAATCGTCAGGTGCTCGCGGGCAAGTACTCCTGCTGGATAGTCATACTTTAGGAGTTTGATCTAGAATTTTCCAAAACCACAACAAGGAAATCCTTGGTCTTTGTCAAGCTTATGTGTGATATTCCCTGTGGTTTGATGGAATCTGAGCACAGTGATTCATTTCCGAATGAATTCATGTTCCTGATTAGCACTACCGACCCTTGGTATGGAGATTTTCTTATTTATCTCCAAACACAACGATTTCAGCCGCAATTATCCTGTGATGATCACCACCGTATCCATCACCACATGAAATACTACCTCGTCATGAATGATACCTTATATAGACGTGGGATTGACTCTATTCTCTGACGATGTCTCACCCATGAGGAGGCTGAACATGTGTTGAATGACTTCCACTCTGGAGCATGTGGCAGTCATTTATCTGGGATGGATACAGCCTAGAAAATCCTTTGCGCTCGCTATTTCTGGCCGTCTATATTCAAAGACTATCATGAGGCTGTTAAGAGATGCCCACCTTGTCAACACTTTTATCCTAAAAATCACACCCATCCTCCTCCGCTACACCCCATCATTTTCGTTGGCCTATTTTCCAAATGATGGATTTCCTTCATCCATTGTAAGCCTACCTCAGCTGGGTAGCATGGTTACATCATCATAGTCGTTTACTATTTCACAAAATGGGATGAGGCCATGCCTACATATGCAAAAGATGGTAAGACTCCTGCTCTCTTCCTATTCAATCATATCATATCTAGATTTGGAGTCCCCAAGTCCATTGTTACTGATCACAGATCCCATTTTCGTAATCAAATGATGGAGGAACTGAGTGCCAAGATAGGTTTTTTCCATGAAAACTCTACGCCATATTATGCACAAGCTAACTTCCAGGTAGAGACCATTAACAAAGTGTTAAAAACTATGCTTCATTGGATGGTTGGAGATCATAATCCAACTGAAACCACATTCTTTTCTCTTCTCTTTGAGCTTATCGGACTTTAGTGAAAACAACCACTAGTTTCATGCCATTCCAGCTTGTCTATGGACTCGAGGCCATCTCACCGATTCAATGTCAGATTCCATCTTTACAACTTGTCGTCGAACTTCTCCCAGACACTTTCACGAAGGAAGAAATATTTTTGTACTTGAATAACTTTGACGAGGCTCGGAGAGATGCTACCTTGGCTAATGAGGAAAATAAGAAACGTGTCAAGGCGCAGTATGATAAATCCATCCAGCCTTGTGTCTTTAATGAGGGTGACCTAGTTTTGACTTACGATCAGAGATATGACAAACTAGGGAAGGGTAATTTCGAGTCCATGTGGTATGGACCTTTCATCATTTCTAAGGTTTTAGAGAAAGGAGCCTATGAGCTCATTGATAATGATGGAATCCCTTTGGGGAAACCTCGCAATGGGTTGTACCTAAAAAGATACTATGCCTAGGTATTTCTTGGACAGTATCTTGTATATATGTATATTGCTTGACTTTTAGTGTCCTTTTAGTATTTTCAATATGGTTTTGAGTTTAGTGTCTGCATCTTTTTATACCATGTTTTGGTCATGTAGATGGCTTTCTACGGCTTCGCTGATGGTGCTTACCGCCACACTGTTATAGTTGATTTCACCACTCCAAGTGAATCACACATTGTATGGCCTTCCCCTGTCCTGCTGCAGACTCCTTAGACCCCATGGACCATTTTTTGTCTTTGATGTTTCCTTGATCATCCCTAAAAAAATGTGAAAAATGATACACGTGACTTTTAAACCTATAAGCGCGTATATACGTAGGTTTGACCACTAAAACCACGTACATAGGGATGTGTAAAAAATCCAAATCCTTTTGGAGTTTTCCTTGACATGGATCGAACTAATTTGACTCCTGGCCTTCCCTATGCCTTGAGATCACTCGGATTTGACCTTTAATTACCCCTTTGAAAAGCTATAAAAGGAACCCCTTGGTACATTGAAGGAAAGAAGAGATAATTGAGAGCAAAGAAACTATAGTCCATTATTGCCAGAACTTATGCTTGAGTCTGCATCCCTTTGTCCCTTGGAGCACTAGTGTGTTCTTCCCAAGCTTGCCTTTTGCTTGTGAGCCTTCTATTGAGAGATGGAGGATTGAGGTGGTGGAGGCCCAAGTGGGGGATTGATTTTCTCTGGTTCGGAGACGTGCCGTCAGAGGTTGTATATATTGTAATCTCTAATTTATATTAATAGAAATATCTTTTCTTGTCCAATAATGTGTGTTTGAATGAATATTTTATCCATGGGATTATGTCAAATGTTTATACATTGTTGATTATATATGCTAGAATAGATCTAACACCATGATATATAGTATCCTTGTATTGTTTACTTTTTGTTGAGGAAGTAATTTATCAATTCAAGATGAAGTTGGAAAGCTCAACGGGGATCTACTTCAATCGTCCAGAATAAGGTACGAGGTCTGATCCTTTAGTGTTAGACATTTAATTTCTATTGCATATTGTAAAGGATTGATTTCTGGAGTCAAGCTATCTATTGTGGTACCCCAAGCCATAGGAATTTCTCTCCGTAATAGAATTGGTAACTCCGCTGGGGAGTTCCTAGTAGTTGTCCTTTGCGGGTTGTTTTATCAGCATTCAATGAATTTGAATTGCTCTTTCTCTCTTGTTTCTGTGTCGGGTCTGGTGGCATGTATTCCTGGTAGTGTCTGATTGGTGTGAATTTTTTCTCAGCCTGTCTATTTTCCTCAAGTTTATGCACCTTTATTCATGTACGTGAGTTTTTAACTCATAGTCGTGTATACATGTGGGTTTCTCTGTGATTTCCGTGTATACACGTGGGTTTACTGCAAATAGTCATGTATTCCATTGCTTTTGCCTTTTTGTGGGAGTTAATTGGTTGCTGCATGAATTCTGATATTTCCTGAGTCTTCTTTAGCACTGCCTGAGTCTATTTGGACCTCTGTTTCTGACCAGAAACGTTTTTTTTAGGATAATTTTTTTTTTTAAAAGAAGGTTCTTTTCATGGCATTTTTGATTTTTTGTTTGAGATTAGTGCATTAGAGTTCTTTTACCTTAGTGCTTTGCTGGAGTGCTATTTGTGTGTGCTTGTAGAGTCTAGGGGTCGTAGAATCATTCTTTTGCTTTTTGCATCTCATGTTATTTCAAAAAATCCAAAACATTTTCTTATCATCATGCATTGCATTTTGCATTTTTCATTGTACTTGCATTAGATTTGCTTTGGAGTACTAGTTAGGACTTCATATAGGAAAAATTGCATTCATCATTTTAAGAAAATTGTGCATTTCACATAGTATCATACCCTATTTTCATGGACACAATGCATTTGCATTGATTGTTAGGTGTGCATTTTAATTCATGTTGCGTCATAACACCATAAGTTGCATAGTCATATCCCTATTTTGAGTAATAAAGCCAATTAAAATCAACGCTAAATTAAAATGAATTACACTCTTTTCTTTTCTAGGGTGCACCAACAAGCTTAGGTTTTAGGATCTTGGAATAGTTCATTGTAAGTAAATTATCCAAGATCACTAAACAACAACATGTATGTGTCTGTCCAGGTGAGTGTGGGAAATCCTTGGTATAACCAGTGTTTCTCAGGATCCTCCTCTCAAAAGGGAGTTAAGCACGAGGTAGTGTGAGAGGTGATTAATTGGGATGACCCCTAGTCATAACTGAGTAGCACTGGAGATATTTTCAGTATTTTATTCGTATCTGGGGGCTCTTTCTAGAGTTTCGGGCTTTGGTACCCTGCCCATACGGTCAATCCCGTCTGCGACTGTCCGCTTGAGCATTGATTATATTGAGGTGACCTTAGTGGACTTACCTAGGATATCGAGGGGGTACTTTGTAGGGGTTATTCTATGGGTGTCCTGGCCAAGTTGGGGTCTGACAGCACAGTTGCTTTACACGTTGAAGCTGTGGGCCACAATAAATGGTTACATACCTCTGCTTGTTGTGTATGGGAGTCTCAAGCCTCTCCTAGGCGAGACATACCTTCTTCATTCGGGAGCTCATTTATCTATCCCTGGTTTTCTTGCATTTGGCTTTAGATTTTATTAGTGATTTCTCTGTGCACGATAGTTGGCTTAGGGTTTACATAAATAGAGAGTCTTTTCTATTTTTTGAGTCATTGTGGATTCAGGTGCGGCTCCTCGTCGTTCTTTTCATGTAGCAGGACTTATGCCTTCTACTTCTCCTCCTCCTTTGGGAGAGGTACCTAGACAGTCTAGGAAGACCATTGATTCACACACCATGGGAGACCATTTAGAAGGTATTCCTGAATGACCTTCTCCCATTCGTGTAGACGATGGGGAGTTTACTCCTACTTACGATCCTTCACCCGACTTGGCTGAGTTAGGTCCTGTGATTTCTGAGATAGGAACCATGCACGATAGACCTACTCATAATAGGGTTGATTCCCCATTGACATGTTACTGGTATGGAATGCTGGAGGATGCCGAGACTCATTTTGAACCCGCCAGCACTAGCTATGGTAGTTATGCTATGTCTGGTTTCCCTACACATGATTTGGAATTTCATGTCGAATCCAACTTTGAGCCTAACACTATGCCTAGGGGAACTCTCATTCCTTACCATGCAGAGAGGTTTGGGAGCACTAGTCACATTGCACCTTCCATCCCAGTGGTGGAAGTTACATCACAAATCCCTCCTAGGTCTAGGGTTAGCGATCCGATTAGGATACCAGATCCGAGACAAGTGACGATAGGCGGTAGCATGTACATTATTACTCAAATTCCTTCGTCCTCGGTCCCCACTTCTTCAAATGTACATCCTCCACCTTATTCGTGTGGTCCTTCGAGCCAGCACATGGCTACGAGTCAGGTCCATACTGCAGTAACTAGACCAATTGTGTCTTAGGTTTACATACCACTCGTTACTTTGGGAGGATATGTTCATACTTCTAGAGGTCATGTTACTACATCCGAGGCATATATCCCTACTTCTAGTATGTATATCACTACTTCTGGAGCATATCTTCCTACCTACGGAGCATCTCATGGGGCATCACATGCGATGACTCATGAACCCTATTATGGGACGCAGTATGGACATGGTTCTTCACCTTATGGGGGTGGGTATCAAAAACCTGATTAATCTCCTCATTACGGCTTTGTAGCTCCTACTAGTCAAGGTCCACCGCACTATGGTGCTTCCATGCCACCCTATATGGGTCATACAGGAGGAGGACACTATGGCCAAGGCCATGGTGGTAATCAGCCCTATATGAATCAGGGAGTGGTCCATTGACCTCATCATACTAGGCTCCCTTTCCTCATGAAGCTCAATCTTCCTGACTTGTCGAGACTAACGAACGATCCTGTGGCTCACGACCCGGCTTGACTGGCTGTCCCTACCAAACTTCCTTTGGACATACATAAGTTTGAGGGAAAATTGGGAGAGGATCCAAGTGAACACATTACTACATTTCACCTATGGTGCTCTTCGAATTCCTTACATCATGACTCATTCCATTTGAGACTATTTCAACGCACCCTTATAGGGCCTACCCTGAAGTGGTATATAGAGTTACCTAGGTGAGCATTCACTTTGTTCGATGACCTTGCGATGAATTTTCTTAATCAATTCCAGCTACCAGTGCGTTATGACGTTGGTACTGAACTCTTGTTGACATTTCGGCAAGATAAAGCCACACATATCTCTGATCATATTCAAGAGTGGCATAGATAGAATATGTTAATTAAAGCCTTTATACCACCGGAGTTCCTCCTCGAGTGGTTCCTCAAGTCGTTATTGCCATATATGGTGAAGGATGTTTCCACGTCCAGAGTGCAGAATGAGGAACAAGTGATTTTTAGGGAACAAGAATTGGACTTGATTTATGCTCAGTCCAGTTTGTTGTATGAGATTATTCCCAATGCTCCTCGTTCCAGTTTCGACCCCAAAGTCAAACCTGGACCACATGCTAATGGCATTGTGGGTTGTGCAAGTGCGAAACCTATGAATTCAGTTGCAAAAAAAGTTATCCAATTTTCAATCAACCAATCTACTTCGGGACAAGCTATGGCTTCATCTCAACCCGCCCAAATGACGAGTGTACTTTCTGTGCAATCGTCGGACCAGAAGGGTAACTAGCAGCCCAGACGGAATAGAAAAAAGGATAAAAATAATCAAAAGGGTGGGAATACGAATTAGATTGCTAACAGTAATGACAAGAACGGTTGAAATGTTGGGGAGGACAAGAAAGCTAAACATAAGGTTAAGTTCCGTTGCAAGTTATGTAAGGAGGATCACCTCACTTACTTGTGCCCTCATATTGAAGAAGCTTCAAGATTCTTGGCACATGGCCTAGCTGTGCTAACTAATCGTTTACCACATAATCAAAATATGAACTTGAAGTCCCATGACCAATCTGGTGATGATCATGATCCGCCAGAGGGTAGTGGTCGTGGGTGCATTAACATGGTCCGTGCTGTGAAATTTGTGACCCGTGCAAAATATTATGGTTCGTCACAACCTAGCCCAAGCAAAGAGCCTAATCCACTAGGGTCCCCTTTGCATATTGAGAAACCTATGGATAAACCTGATACTGCACCTTGCATTCCTAAGGGAGTCCTAAGCATTCAGGGAATAATCCAAATGCCTGAGCCACCTAGAAATATTCAGTTGTCGAGGACTTGGGCCACACTTCTTGTGCGATGTCTGCATTGGAAATGATTCAGAGTTGTCCCTCACAAAGGAAGGCATTGCTTTCTTCCCTTGCTGTGAATGATGATGATTCTTCCTCTGTGATCAAATTTGAAACCACAGGACTTCATCCTCACTTGCCCTACTATGTGTCTCTTTTGATTCACGTAGAATTTCTTAATATGACCATCAAGTGCACTGTGATTGACAAGGGCGATGTTGCTTCTGTTATGTCTTTATCCTGTTGGAAGGGTCTGGGTTCTCCTCAGCTATCTAAATCAGCGACTATGTTAACTGCATTTGATGGGAGATCTTTTAGGCCGCATGACATTATTCCTTCCCTTAAATTTCGTTTGGGAGGGAAGACCGTTGCGATAGAGGTCGAGGTGGTTGATGTGCCCCTTGACTACAATCTCTTGCTAGGTAGGAAATGAATGTACAGTATGCAAGCCGTTGCTGCTTCCTTGTTCTATGTTGTATGTTTTCCACATAATGGGAAGATCATAACAATTGATCGAACGACATTCAAGAATCCTTCTGTTACCACATCTTCAGGAGCTTCGATCCCGATCGTTGAGCACTCTCATTTGGCAACTGGGAGTGTGGGTGTAGGCATGTATCCATCCCTCATGGGAAGCTTTAGTTGTCCTGCACTGATCCTGATGATAGGATCTAGTTCCGATGAGGATTTGACATCTACGACATCGGTGTCTTTTCGCACAAGTCATATGGAAGATCCTTGTATTCTTCCTACACCGAGTACTTCGAGTGATCTAGTCATGACCAACATGCTATTTCCTACAGCTATGATAGCTTATCAAGCTAATCTCAAGTCTGTTGCAGAGCCTAGTCCTTCCTCTTCATGGATGGAGGAGGAAAACCCTTATGTGCTACCGACATGGGCAGTATAGTCTTCTCATGCACATGACTACCTTGATACGGTTTTCCCTTTAGATGAATCGATTATTGAGGCTATGTCGGGAGTTGAGCCACCATGGGAGGAACTCCATCATAGATCGTACTTTCTTCCAGAGCTTGACCGCTTAGATCATGAGGATTTTAGGGTGGTTCTTATTCAGAGAGTTGGTAGTCCTATGGTTCCATTAAGCTCTCCTGGTTCGATGGCTGATGGAAAAATGGAAAACATATATACAATGATTCCTATCAACATCTCTCGCAATCCTGGCATAATAGAGAATGTCTATATTGGGGCGTAATGTTCCCATGCTGAGGTTCTTGAATACACCGAGCTATTTAAGGAATTCCATGATATTTTTTCTTGGTCTTACGATGAGATGCCAAGTATTGACCCTCATATTGTCGAGTAGGAGATTAAGACTTACCCCAATGCTAAGCCTGTTCAACAATGTTTATGTGCGGTGAATCCTAGGAAAGCACCCACGATTAAGGCAGAGATAGAGAAGCTGTTGAAAGCCGGTTTCATCTATCTCATTCCCTTGATGGAGTGGGTTTAAAACCCCGTTCTGGTAGATAAGAAGCAGGGAGCGATCCGCATATGTACTAATTTCCGCGATTTGAATCATTCCTGTCCTAAGGACAATTTCCCCACACCATTTATTGATCATATTTTGGATGAGTGTGCGGGTAGCGAGGTGTTCTCCTTTATGGATGGATTTTCCGGATATAATCAGATACAGATTAAACCTGAGGACCAACATAAGACTACATTTATTTTTCCTTGGGGAACCTTTGCATATCAAAAAATGCGTTTCGACCTTAAAAACACTGGAGCTACATTTCAGCGGGAAATGACCTTGATCTTCCACGATCTCAAGTCAATTATCGAGGTATTTTTGGATGACCTTGCTGCTCATTCTTGTATAAGAATGTGTCATACCTATCACTTGAGATTGGTATTTGAAATATGCCGGCACTATTCGGTTAGATTAAACCCTCACAAGTGCATATTTTGTGTGAATTCAGGGTGTTTGTTAGGATTCATCGTTTCTAAAGAGGGTATAAGAGTTGACCCTTTGAAGGTTGAGGAAATACTTCAGTTGTCTCCCTCGAAGGACATTCATCATCTTCAGTGTTTGCAAGGCATGGCAAACTTATTACAAAGATTTTTTGTCAACTTTGCCAATTTGACTAGAGGCTTCATGCGTCTCTTTAAGAAGGACACCCCCGTTTATTGGGATGAGCAAGCCCAGGAGTCCTTTGATGTACTCAAGCGAGCCCTAGCATCGGCCTCGATGATTAGTCCCCCATATTATAGCCGTGATTTTCTATTATGTGTGGCTGCATCATTAGAGACGATTGGTATGGTTTTGGTTCAAGAGGATGAGGAGCTCCAAGAACATGTCATATATTATTTGAGCTGAAACCTTATTGACGCAGAGATTCGTCATTCTCATGTCAAGAAGCTTGCTTTAGCTACCGTACATGTGGTTTAGCGGTTGAGACATTATATTCTCCTTCACCGGACCTTGGTTGTAGCCCATGTCAATCCGTTTCAATTCGTCCTCACTCGAAGGATGATTGGGGGAAAATATAATAAATGGATTGTCATTCTGCAAAAATTCGATCTCGAGTTTGTTTCGGCAAAATCGAAGAAGTCTTTAATTTTTGCAGAGCTTATATCGGATTTCTCAAGTGAGGCCAAGGAGTTGGTTTGTGAAGATACATTTGTCGATGAACACATCTTCTTAATATCAACATTAGACCCATGGTATGGAGATATCATAGTATATTTACAAACACTAAAGACCCCTACTCACCTCTCACGAGATGGACGATGACGATTACATCACGTCTCTAAGAACTACCTCATAGTGGACAACACTTTGTACCGTCGTGGGGTAGATTCCATTTTAAGACGTTGTTTAACTCAGGAAGAGGCTGAGGTAGTGCTGAATTATTGCCACAGAGGGGCGTGTGGTTGTCATTTATTTGGGCTTTCTACATCTCAAAATATTTTAAGAGCGGGTTATTTATGGTCGTCAATATTTAAGGATTGTGTTGATGCGGTCAAGAGGTGCCACCCTTGCCAGGTGTTCACATGTAATATGCGCTCGAAACCTGGCCCATTACCTCCCATTATCACCCCCGGTCCCTTCACTAAGTGGGGGCTCAATTTTATGGATTGCAACCCAGCTTTGGCTGGGGGGCACCATCACATTATAGTGGCTATTGATTACTTCATGAAATGGACTGAGGCTATGCCTACAGTAAAATCCGATGGTGATACAGCTGCTCACTTTGTATTCAACCAAATTATTACCCGGTTCAGGATTCCGAAAGAGCTTGTCACTGACCATGGCTCGCACTTTCAGAACCGTATGATGGAAGAGTTGGCATCCAAGTTAGGGTATAAGCAAGAACATTCCTCTTCTTACTACCCCCAGGTGAATGGACAGGTAGAGGCAGTGAATAAATCACTCAAATCCATTCTCCAATGAACCATCGCACAAAGTAAGAACAAGTGGCACATCATGTTATATCCTGCTTTGTGGGCATATCTAACTGTTGTTAAGACTGCCACTAGTTTTTCTCCATATCAACTTGTACATGGAGTGGAGTCGATATTGCTGGTTGAATGCAAAATTCCTTCGTTGAAGCTAGCTGTAGGACTCTTACCGGACACTTCCCCATTGGAGGAGCGTTTGGTTCACCTTGAGCAACTTGATGAACAATGTCGGGATGCCTTGGTGGCTCTAGAAGTCAATAAACGTCGCGTAAAGGTCTAGTACGATAAGTCTGTCTGTCCAAGGAGGTTTAGTGAAGGAGACTTGGTCCTTCTGTGGGATAAACCGAAAGAACCCTTGGGGGTAGGAAAATTTAATCCTATGTGGCATGGTCCTTACATGGTCAAGCGTGTGTTAGAGAATGGTGCGTATGAGTTGGTGGATTATGAAGGAACAACCTTAGCGGAACCTAGAAATGGGCTCTATCTCAAGAAATACTATGCATGATCTTTAGCCAAGGCTACTTATTATATATTATTGTACAACTTTGCATAGTTAGGTATTTTTCTTATCATGATCAGGTTTGTGATTAGTTTCTGTTTCTTTTGGTAGATGTCAATGGAATCTTCCACTTACATAGGATTCGCGGATGGTGCAAGACATCACACTCAACGCTTAGCCTCTGCTGCTTGGTTGATTTATACTCCTATGGGTTAGGTACTGTCTTCAGGAGGTGTATGTCTGCAGCCATCTTCCAACAATGTTGCTGAATATAGTGCCGTTATCGAGATTCTACGGGATGTCATTTTACATGGCATTCTCTATCTTGAGGTACGTCTTGATTCGGAGTTAGTAGTGTCATAGCTCAATGGTTTGTACCATGTTAGAGATCCAACGTTATTGAGAATATTCTTACGTGTGAGATTGTTAGAATGGAAATTTGACAATATAACATATATACATATTCCAAGAAATAATAATCAAGTTGCTGCCTCATATGCTAACTACATTTTAGATTGGCATTTGTTTCATTCACAATAAATTAATCACAAACACAATTTTTACACATGTAAATAAATAAATTGATCACCATAAAACTTTTTATATATACATAAAAAATGTGATAATACATAGTGTCATGATACAAAATTGGGGCTTTCGAGCCACCATCATATAATACATGGTAGTACAAAATGTATAAACTCCCAGGTGTCTAATCCTATGGAAGAGGAGGAGGGTTGTGATCATGGAAGGTCACTACGGCTCTAGCTAGCCGTCGAAATAAATGCACCCATGCGTGTGGTACACCCACCACCTGTTGTTGCATAGCCTTAGGCAAGTCCTTGACTTGCGCCATGGGAACTCTATGGGTTAGTCTCACAAACTTGGTATGAATGCTCTGGAGCATCCACACCCATGATGTCATCTCCTCTTCCCCTCCGTCTATGACGAGGGAAGCCCTCTGGCCATCGTGGTCCCACATCTGCACACAAATGGTAGATGTCACTATGTATTATCACCCAAAAATATGTCTTTTTGATTCCATATAATCAAGAAAATACAAAAAAAATTAAATAACTCAAAATTTAAAAAAGAAAGGGTCGAAATTCGTTACCTATATATCCATATGCCGATCCTGGTGGTAATGGCATGTCCGGGTCTCCCCGAAAATCTATCCCTGCATAGGGGTAGTCATCGATGGCAACTATCTGTCATCACCACCATGAAAAGAAATCAGTTGGATATGGGTTGGCCACCCTACCACCACCCAGTCTGTGCATAGCATCTTCCCAACACCATTGGACCAGATATTGAACCCCGTGAAGAGGAACGTCCACTCTGGGGCTCAATCCTGGAACACACTTGAAGAAAAATGTGCTCAAAATACTTCTGAACTCGAAGTTCCATACTATACCTACCTTACACTCACTAAGCTCATGTTTCATGTTGCTCAGTAGTGTAGTGCTCCAGTCATAGATAATGGGTCTCATGCACTCCACTGCATAGAACATCAGAGGCTGCGAGGCTTGATGGAGTGATGACAAGCCTGCTTTCCTGCCTAGTGTCAATAATATGGCCTTTAGGCCCAGCACCTGTATAGCATTGGTAGGGACCTGACTCCCCACCTTCTTTGTGTTTGGATAGCAGTACACCACAATTTACTCATCGTTAGTCAAGCCACCTCCTGGCCCACCACGAGAACGAAGGTTCACCACTTCCCCTCGTCTAGAAAGCCCAGTAATGAAATATATGTCCTCCACCTCTATGGTGAGGGACATCCCATCTATATGGAAGGACTCCGAGTCTGGATCCTAGTAATCCACTAGCATCTGTAATAGTCTTGGTTTGACCATCAAACCACCAAGACACCAAAACTTGTAGAGTCCACATGCACATAAATCTTGTTGAGCCATTAGGTCAGCCCTTACTACTTCCTCTACTTCACCATGCTCACGCTCTCTCCACTCTAGGACCGTCCTGCACAATAAATTGCAAATTTTTCCATCAATTTATTGAAAAAACCATATGCGCGGCCTCATACATGACTGTTTTCAAAACAGCTACGTATGTACGTGGGTTTGAGGGCATTTTCCGTGTATATCCATCCCTATACGCGGGAAAAACCTCGATTTCTGCGTGGGATGCAGCGCTCATTTTGGGTTGGCCTAAAAAGCTTAATTCACCATAGAAATTCATAAAAATTGTATCAAAATGAAAGAGAAGAGCATGAGTAAATACCTGGAAGAAACGGTAGTGGATTCCGTAGGCTGGATCTCCTAGAATTCGCTGTTGAAAATCAGAGCTCAAATGGGTAAAAGTTTCAAATGATTTATAATATTTTGAATTGTTTACTATTTATAGAAATTTTTCAAATATTTGAAAATTTTTACCCCCTTTCCTATAGTTTCGACATTTTATAACCATTTTGGACCGTTTTTGACATAATTCATGATGTAGAGGACCCTTTTCCAGTGCCATTTGAGCCATTGGATTTACCCGTTTGTGCCGAGTTTAGGTATCATTTCTAAACTAGCATATAGGTTAGGTTTCACCACTGTTTTAATTTTGCATAACCTTATGACCATCTTATCATGACCTTAGGTACGAACCCACTCTATTATGTCACGGAACCTTCTTGCTGCTTTATAAGTGGCATGATATGAGTGGTAGAGCTTCGCCTTACATGGGTACCCTAGTTGCGCCTTATTTTGCATTTGGTGCCCATGCTGATGTTTTCTCCTTTAGGGTGTGGGAGTCTGTTGTATAGTAATTCCATGACATTTTGCAAGAGCCTCATACTCCTCTTGATCTTTTTCTAGCCTATGTCCCTCAGGACTCCCTCATGTCAAGTTGTGAATGCATTATCATGAGCTTTGCCTGCCTTATTGAGCTTTATGTCGACTTCCCTGACATTGCATTTCAGCCATATAGCCTGAGCTTGTCTCATGTCTAGCCATGGAGAGCCTTTTTTTATATACTTCGCAGCTTGATTCCCTTTTTACTGGGAGGATATTTTCCCCCAAGTGTCGATATCCTACACATGTATCCTTGCATTGAGCATAGGTATGTTCCACCGCTTGGAACGAGTTTGTTTTCCTTTATGACACTCGTCTCCTCCTAGTATGTAACTATAAATCTATTTTATTCTTTTTTCAAGGTTTTTAAATAACTGAAAAAGTCCAAAAATAAAAAATAAAAAAACCAAAAATCCGGAAAAGGAGAGATGTTATCTGTGGTAGCTATCGAGTTGTGTTGCCTTCGAATAGAGCAGTGTATATCACATCCATTGGTTGGGTTATAGTTTGACTTTAGGAGTTGTACTCGTTTATATGAGTTTATCTCCACCAACTAGTTAAGCTTCTAGTCCCTATGGAGCCTTTGTTGATGTCTCCTGTGTCACAAAGATGTCCCAGTTTGTATATTGAGTCTATGCTACCTTCATTCAGTCACCATATGCCATTATGCTCTTGTTTGAAGGAAGTTGAAACCTGAGTCGGCCATTTCTTAGTTGTCTTGACTTTGCATGTTGGCCATTCCTGGTACAGTTACTGGTTCGTGCACCTTATGATCGAGTCCTTCCACATTATACAGCTTTACTGAGTACCTCGTGTTGGATGATGAGGGATGCCTTAATGCCCTCCTTCCAGCGGATTTCATCCCATCGACTTCAGATCATTGATTCTGGGATTGGAATCTAGAGTCATTTTGAGTGCCTTGAGACTTGCAGTCATCAGTGGCAGGTTCTCTCGCCATCGACAGTTTTTTGGAATACATCAATGTCCCCTAATCGATGGATCCTCTCAAGTGTTCGACCTCAACACATTTATTCACACTTGTTAGTTTGCACTCTAGTACCTTGATTCCCATTTTCATTATTGATGGGTGATCTCGCGTCTATTAACAGTATAAATCAATGACTGGTAATTAGACAATGGACTACTATGTTTGACCTCGACACCTCTATTTGCATAGTAGGACATGTAATCGTAGTGGTTTGTGTAGAAGACTTTCCAGATTGGTGGCATCTCTTACATGCTACCTCCTTGATCGTGCTAGTGTTCATGAGATTTAAGCTTTCGTGACTTGATTCCAGTATATGTTAGATATTTCCAGCCACTACGGAGATCTTGATCTGTTATATCTTCAGCCATTATGGAGATCATGGTCCTTTGTATATCTTCATCATGGAGATAGTGATCTATGTATATTGTACGTGGCAATGATCACATATGTGATATCATGTATCATGCCTATTGATGGCCATTGTACTCTTATGTATCCGAGACTGCTATATGTATTTTGCAGTTATGTGCAGAGTTTTATTAGTGTACTATGTTGATTGGGTGGTTGGTCTTCCATTTGGGATCCTTCATCACTCCACTTCTGGGATGGACTTATAATGTATTTCAGCCATCGTATGACTCCTCTGACCTCATACATTAGGGGGCATCTGTTATAGTTGATTTCACCACTCCAGGTAAATCACACTTTGTATGGCCTTCCCCTGTCCCGCTGCAGACTCCTTAGACCCCATGGACCATTTTTTGTCCTTTGATGTTTCCTTAATCATCCCTAAAAACATGTCAAAAATGATACATGCGACTTTTAAACCTATAAGTGCATATATACGCGGGTTTGACCACTAAAACCGCGTACATCGAGATGTGTACAAAATCCAAATCCTTTTGGAGTTTTCCTTGACATGGATCCGACTCATTTGACTCCTGGCCTTCCCTATGCCTTGAGATCGCTCGGATTTGACCTTTCATTACCCCTTTGAAAATATATATAAGGAACCTGTTGAGGCCTGGAAACTCGCAGGCAGCAACAGTAAGGGATTCTCCCCAATCAGCGTTCCCAAGTAGCCCGCTGACTGTTTGGTGTAGGGAATCCATCCGGTTTGCGGTCCGGCTACCGTAGGTCAAAGTAACAAACAAAGGCTTTACCGGTTGCGGCCCGGCCCACCGAGTTTTTGTATTTTGACTTAAAGGAATGATATGCACGTGCCTAATTAAATGCAGGCTGGTTTAAATGCAGGGGCGGTCACAAAGTGATGCGCAGGTTCTTACCTCTCGTCTTATGCTCACAAGCAAACAAACCAGATACAAACAGAAATAACTAACTATCTAAACTATCCCTAGGGAGCGAGGCTATCATCTTAACTGAGCAATACAAAATCACATATGGTAAGAAAAATCACAGATAGCCGATACTTTTCCCACTGCACATGGAAACTACAAATATTCAAATAACTAGTTAGGTGATCATTCTATAACAACAATTATTGCTCATAGTGCAAATGCATCCCAGAAAAGACTGCAAAAATAATTAACAAGAACTTAGGTTCGAAACATCAAATATCCTTACAGCGCATGAAATACAACTGAACACGAAATAGTTCTTCTTCAGCATTATTCATTGAATAGCATTGGTACATTTCACTTCTTTACTCCTTCCAGCAGACAAAATTTGCAGTTCACTTCGCAAAACGAAATAGTTCCTCTTACAAGTCAACCATTACAAAATTTTCTAAGGGAAAAAGCCTTCCTTCCATCGAGCTTCCCATTATTTAAACTACAACTCATCTCCTCTGGGTTCCCTCAACGTGTCTTTTCAATGCCCTTGACGATTCAGTTTCTTTCCTGGTCGTTTCACCTTCTCCATCATTTCCACAGGCGTTTATTTTCTGACAGTAACCGCTAAAAAGAAAATGTCCCATCGGCGCCTCGGTCATTCATTCACGTTGTCCTTTTCGGCGCGATGCTCTGCTTCAGTGATTCATGAGATGATCTCTGCATCCAAACTTGGTGCATTATCCATTGAATTCAGACATTAGGCATCCATAATTTTAAAAATATAATGATATATTCACAACGAGCTATCCTAGTTCATCCAGGTGAGGAACTGCGGAGGCTCGGAAGGGCACCGAAAAGGTAAATCGGCAGTCGGGCAGTTCTTAGATCGGATGAGATAAGGTTCTTACACCGGATGGGAGAAGGCTCTAGGAGCCGCAACGGCGGAGGAGTTCCCAAAAAGGGGAAGTAAAAACGTGGGCGCCATAGGAAATCGGGTGGTGGCGGGAAGTGGGTCGGAAACTGGAAGGTTCTGTCACCCGCAATGGCAGATGGGACGCGAGTCGGTGGCGGGCGATGAGGTAAAGGAAAAGGTTCGGGTGGTAGTCAGATCGGATGTCGGGTGACAAGCGAATCGGAGGTCAACTCCTACCCTCTGGCCGCAACGGCGGGCGAACCAAAAACTATAGCCAGCGATTTACACAGCGAATCGGGCATCGGGTGAAACCTCAGTCGGGTGAAAGGTTTGGTCAGGGAGCCGCAACGGCGGGTGATGTGAGGCTCGGAAACTTCAGAAAGAGGCCCGATCCAAAGAGAAGAATTAATAGCGCTAAGGCTCAAATGAGGCCAAAAACCAAAAATTCACTAAGGTAAACCTTCACACTCTTACAAGTGTTAAAACCGATCTCACGACTCGCATTGAACTGAACTCAACCAGGCAACAAGACGGAACGCTCAAATTTAAAGCAAAGATACTCAAAGACGCCAAAATTTCACCCTTAGATTCAAGTCAATCAAGATAAGGAGGGGTCCCAGAATTTAAGTGAAAAACTGAAGTCGGGGAAAAGGCTGCGGCAGCAACAACTGGCGATTTCTTGGTGAATCTAGATCTCTGTGTGGTTTTCTTCCTTGAAAAGCAGACTGTCCTACAACAAATGTATTCCTTGAATTCTTCTAGCTAGATAGATTTCTCCATGACAGAAGCATGTACCTTTATCGTTGATATCAGTCCACTTTGGGCGATGAAAGTCAAGATTCTAGAGTCCGGATAACTCTGCTGAGGCCAAAAATGAGTTCATTATTAATTTTCC
>LPNX010165689.1:73571-126636 GCA_001517045.1 Pseudotsuga menziesii
GGGAACACCACAGGATTGTAGCAGATGATAAACAGAAATGTTCATTTGTTTCTCATCCCCATGCCATCTTAGCAACTTTTGTGCTTTTCGGATTTTATCCTCTTCTAATGAGAGTCTTCATGCATGCCTTGCTTACTGAATTTTAATTCAGGATCCTCTATCCCATAGTGCCATTTTGTGTGAGTGATGTGCTTAATGTTTCAACTCACGGACGGAGAGGATCATTGGCAAATTAGTACTTTATGGTCTGGATTTAGCTTTGGAGCATGATGCTTTTATAGGAATTCTGACTCTTATCTGCCTTTTAGCATTTATTATCCGGCATGGGATCATTTAGATTTAACACCCTGTTCATCTTGCTATTCTCCATGGGTCCTCTGTCATCACCCTTTAGATTTTACGTGTAAAGTGCGCAGAGCCTCAGCATAGTATTCTAGACTTTTGAGCCTGATTGACCTTACAGGAGCTTAAGTAGGACCTCAATGCACACAAAGATTTCGAGAAGCTAGTTAGTGGAAGGAATTCACATGGAAAACCACAGTCTAACTATTAAACAAATGTTCACCATTTCCAGAAATGTGAGGTTTTCCACATAACCACTAGTTAACCACCTTTATTTAAAACAAAAACTTTCTTACAACAAATGAAAACATAACTCAACAATAGTTTATTTATGTACAAGTCAGAAAGATCAAAAACTGCTTAAGAAAAATAAGGTTTGAGAACCAGCCCATTAACTGGCAAGTTTTCCTCCCATCCATGTAAATCTTGTAACATATAGGTAGCAGGGCCAATTTTAGCGGTGATTTGAAATGGACCCACCCATAACTATTGGAACTTAGTGTGCTTCCCTTTCTCGTCATGGGGATGATCCCATTTGAGGACCAGGTCTCCTACTTCTAAGTCTTTCTTCCCGGCTTTGTGCTTGTCAAACCATCTCTTCACTACCTCCTGCTGATGTTGGAAACGTTCTCTAGCTTTGGATCTGGCCTCCTCCGCTTTCAGAAGATTGTATATTCTGACTTGGAGAACTTCATCATCCAATACCCTAGACTCCTGAGCTAATATGGAAGACGGGAGCAGGATGTTGGGGGGAAGAATGGCTTCTTTTCCGTACACTAGGGTGAAGGGCGATACTCCCGTGGAAGACTTAGGGGTAACTCTATCAGCCCACAGGGCATTGGGTAAGGCTGAGTGCCAACTTCACTGGTTCTCTATGACGGTCTTCTTAAGGATTCTGATGAGGTTTTTATTTGAGGATTCAGCCAGGCCATTCCCTTGTGGATAATAGTTAGCAGAATAGTGTAACTTTATACCTTTCTCATGAGCAAAAACAGTAATCTTAATGGATGAAAAGTACTTAGCATTATCAAAAAATAATGAGCTTGGAACCCCAAACCTGGTCATGATGTGGTCTTGTAGAAAATTGATGACTTCTTCTTCATTCACTTTGCGCAAGGGGACCGCTTCAACCCATCGGGTGAAATAATCGGTTGCTGTAAGAATATACTTGTGTAGCAGGGAGGAATTTGGCTTGATTTCTCCAATGACGTCTATTCCCCATTGCTCGAAAGGCTCTGTGATCATTACAGGCTTTAGAGGTGCTACTGCTCTAGGTAGTCTTCCACCGCATCTTTGACAAGTATCACATTTTCTGACGTGCGCATGGGCATCTCTGAAAAGCGTTGGCCAATAGTAACCAGCCCTAAGGATTTTATGGGCTGTAGTGTCTCCGGAATAATGTCCACCGACCGGTCCATCATGTAATTCAGTCATTACTTTCTCAGCGTCTGCTTGCTCCAGACATCTTAAAAGGACCCCATCATAATTTTTTCTGAATAGTATGCCTTCTACGAGTTGGTAGGAAGCTGACTTTAGACGTAAAGCCCTTCTATATTTGGAACTCCAATGTTCAGGCAATATCCCAGACTGTAGGTAATGTACAAGGTCTCTATACCAAGATTCGAGAGCTGTGAATAAAGGACAAACATCCATTACCTGCAATTCAACTTCATTATTCCATGCCTGTTCTTCATTATTACTGGTTCTAGTCATCAGCCTGCATAGACCCTGACCTTTCACTATAGTGGCTGGTTTGAATTCTAAATCGTATTCTTGAAGGGCTGTTACCCAATTTCCTCTTCTTTTTCCTAATTCCTTTTGAATGAGAAGGGACCTTACGGCTGGGTAAGGGACTATTACCTTGGTTCGATTCTTTAGTATATAGGGTCTGAACTGCTTGACTGCTTTAAATACTGCATATTCCTGTTTGTTAATGGCTGGGTAGTTTAACTCAGCCCCTTGTAGCCCAGTGCTCATAAAAGAGATTGGAAATTCATCACCTCCCTCTTCCTTTTGCGTGAGTACAGCGGCTAGTGAATCATTGGACGCAAAAGTATACATAATGAAGTCTTTGTCAAAATATGGACTTTTAAGAGAGGGCGCATGTGCAACAACGGTTTTGATTTTGCTGAAAGCATTCTTTTCAGTCTCAGTCCATTTAAACTGTGCATTTTGCTTGACCATTTGTTGCAAGGGTTTGACAGTTTGGGTGAAATCAGGCACGAATCTCCTTACAAAGTTTATGTTCCCATGAAGGATTGCATTCCCTTCTTATTATGAGGCATGGGAATTTGTTCAATAGCCTTAATCCTTTCTGGGTCTATATATACACCTCCTTTTGAAACTATCTGTCCCAGTAACTTGCCTTCAGTGACCGCAAACACGCATTTTTTTGGATTGAGGGAGATGCCATACTTTCTCCAGCGTTCAAAGATTTGTTTTAAATGAAAATCGTGCTCCCCTATTTTCTTCGAAAATATAGTGATGTCATCAAGGTAGACCACTGCACTTCGCCCAATCAATCCGCGAAAAGCTATGTCTATAGCTCTTTGGAACGTTGCTCCGACATTAATCAGGACAAAGGGAATTCTTCTATATGCGAACGTTCCCCATTTAGTTCTGAATGTTGTCTTCAATCTATCTTCCTCGGCCACCAACACTTGATTGTAGCCAGAGAAACCATCCAATAATGAAAACATTTCAGAGCCGGAGACCATTTGTAGCAATTGCTCCATGGGCGGTACCGGGTAATTGTCTTTGTCTGAGGCGCGATTTAGATTTCTGAAATCTACGCACAGCCTGATTTCTCCCAACTTTTTCCTGACAGGTACCAGGTTTGACACCCATTCAGAGTGTCTGACTTTGAAGATAATCCTAGCATCTAGCAATTTCTTCACCTCGCTTTGAATCAACGGCTCCAGCTTTGGGTGCATTCTCCTCAAAGGTTGTTGATATGGTTTGATGCCTGTTTTTATAGGAATGATATGTTTGATGATATTGGTATCACAGGTCTTTAAATCAGCATATGTCCATGCGAAGACATCCTTGTACTTCTTAAACAAACTCAGGAACTTGTCTCTTTCTGCTGGTGAATAGCACTTGCCAAGGTTCACGAACTTGGGCTCTGCCTCGGTCCCTAAATTTATTAACTCGAACTGTAAAGTTGAGCTGTGTGTCTTTACGTTAGCTGGTCTCTTAAATTTCTCATTCAAGTCGAACATTTTCTCCAGTGTCCTAACACCTTTGGGAATGAAATTAGTATATTTCATTTCAGCCTGATGTTCCTCATCGTCTATGATAGCTCCTTTAAAAGTCTCATCATTTGTCAAGCATTCGATTATCTGCTGATCATCGTCAAATACTCGCAAGTTGGTGATCATGTCCGGCACGGAGGGCCTGAAAAGTAATTCAATAGAGCATTTATTATTAGTGGGCACCAGCAGGGCAGCTGATGTGGCTAAAAAATCAGTGGCTGCATTTTTTATCCTTGGGATTGAAATAATGTTAAATGCATGAAAACGTTTGAGTAATTCCCATACCTCGTTTTGATAGGCTTTCAAATGAGGGGAAACACAGTGTATTTGATTTTTTATTTGTTTCACGACTATTTCTGAGTCTCCGAAAACTTTTAAATTACAAACCTGTAGCTCAACGGCCTTCTTGAGTCCCTGCAGCAATGCTTCATACTCGGCTGTATTGTTAGTACATTCAAACTCTAACCTACAGGACAAGAAGTATTTATTTCTTTGTGGATCAATAAGGACGCAGCCGGCCCCTGATCCTTCTAACGTTTTTGAGCCGTCAAAATATAAAGTCCAACAAGCATTGTCTAATGAAAAAGAATCTACTCCTACAGCTAAATCTACTATTTTACAATCAAGCTCATCAGCCTGAGAAAAACGAAGGAGATCAGGCTGGGTGTTAGGTGTGCTGCTAGCCTCTTCCGCTTGATAATTTCCTGGTTCTAGTTCTAGAAAGTAGTTTCCCAATATGGATTCAACTGGTACATTCTTTCCATCTAATTCAGTGACATTGTATTTCATATGAGGCTCTCTCAAGACCTTGATCTGATTAGGACTTCCTTTGTATGGCAACCAAAGATGTGACCAATATGTGGCGAAATACCCATTTAATTTGGCTCACCAATCTCTACTCAGGACCAAGCCGCACGCATCTGGTATGTCAGCCACTACAATGTTGATGACTTGGTACACTCTATCATCGGATGCCAAGCGGATTAACACGTCTTCCATCTCGCCAACTACCTTGACGTCAGTTCTATCCAACTGCACCACTTTCCACGTGGTTGGCTTAGGCTGCCCATTTATTTTCTTACAAACCGATATGGGCATGACATTGATCGACGCCCCTGAGTCCGCTAGACAATTGTGCACGTTATGATTAAAAATTTCAAAAGTTAAAAGGAAAGGTGGGTGTTTGGTTTTGGACTTACCACCAATGCTGGCTTCCCCAATTTCTTCTTCTTGCCGCGGCTGATTGTCAGTGGGCAACTTTTCTTCTGATGTTTCCAACGCTTTTAACAATATTTCTTTCTGCTGAGGTATTTTGCACATTTCGAACAGCGGGATGTTTGCCTTTATCTTCTTTAAATATTCAACGACGTCATATTCGATTAGTTGCCTAGTGGACTAGGGTTTATTAGTGCTTACATTTTCTTCGTTTGGCTCAGGCGGTGCTCTAAATTGCTTCGGATCCTGGCTGGTAATGGTAAATTTCGGAATCTGATTAGCCACGGATTTGTCTTGAAATTTATTTTTAATATTTCTTTGCAGCCTTCGAATCTTTGGGAGCAGAACACTATCATCACTAACTTCCCCTTTGCTCCTGGTGGTGACGTTAGCCTCCTTGACCTCTTTGCGTCCCTGATTGTTTTCTTCTTCCGCATCTAATACAGAGACGGAGCTCCATAAAGCCATAGTCTCTTCTTCTTGTTCTTCTGTAGATGTTGAAGCAACTTTTTCTTTCCTTTCATCCTCATCTTCTTCCGTCAATCTTGAATCCAGCATCTGATTCATGACCAATGTCATCGAATTTATCCATTGCGGACAGTTCTTTTCGGAATGGGGCTGTTGATGGAAAGTATAGAAATTATCCATACCTATCTCTGTGAGGTTCATGTATGCAGTTTTCTGAGAGGGGGGAGGGGTCTGGTTGCTATCCTCCCTTTTCTTATAATATGGCCTAAAACACTTTTGTGCTTCTTTTTCTTTCTCCAAATCTATGACCTTGTTAGACAGCTTCTGTACCATTTTGGACATACCTTCGTAATCTGGTGTTTTATCTTCTTTGGGATAAGTAAACAGCAGCGTTCTCCTTTTCTCCCCTGACTATTCAGGGTAATCTTCAATGCTCTCCCTTTCTGCTTCCACTACTTCTGCTTCTTCATAAGTTTCCATCAAAGTGGGTTTGGCCCTACCTTTTGCGAACATGGCCAAGTCAGGACCTAGAGCTGATGTATAATACTCGATTAGGACCTTTTCCGAAGGTTTATCTGCATCAGAGAAGTTTTTAAGATAGGCTGTAAACCTTTGTGTAAAACTGTGCACTTTTTCTTTCTTTTCTTTTTTTAAAACACAAAGTCCTTTCATCAGGGCAGCATGCGTCTTTTGGACTGCATACTTACTTATAAACATTCTTTCGAAGGTGTTCCAATCTGGAATGGAATTGGCAGGAAAACCGAAATACCAAGAGGCAGCGGCTCCTTTAAGGGTGTGTGGGAAAAGTCTACAAACCACATCTTCATGCTCCCCTGCCCGTAATCCTTCTATAGCCAAATAAAAACTCTGCAAGTGGTCGTCTACCAATATCTTCTCATTGGGATCAAACTTAGGCAATAACTTTTCGAAGGCTTGAGGTAGGTCGTGCAAAGGCGCGGTCAGATTCAGAGGTGATCTGGCTTTCCATGCAGGTGGGGGGTTTGGAGGATTAGGTGGCTAGTTTGCGTTAGCTACTGCCATTAGTCGGGTGGAGAGTGCGGAGGTGAACCAACTGGGGTGTGAATAGGAGAAGTGTAAGGAGTCTCAGGGCCTTCTTGATTCAAAGGTAGCTCTACTTCTTGTAAGGCAGTCTCTACCAGTTCTTGCCAGTCTCCAACCAACACCGACTCTTCTCTTAGAGGACGGTCTTTCCTCTTGTACTCTCTTCTAGGCAATTCGGGAATGACAGGCAATCCTCCAATCTTCTTTAAGTATGCTCTAGTATGTCTTCTCAGATCGTTAACAATCTCGTTGCGGACAGGGTACAGATATTCCCTTTCTTCTTCTTCCGGAATTGAATTGCGTGGTACACTACTACCAGAACTGTAACCAACGGAAAATTCTCAGGAAAATGGGTTTCCTTTGCCAGCCATGCACTGGCAGCCCTCCTTCTAGCGCCAAAACTGTTGAGGCCTGGAAACTCGCAGGCGGCAACAGTAAGGGATTCTCCCCAATCAGCGTTCCCAACTAGCCCGCTGACTGTTTGGTGTAGGGAATCCGTCCGGTTTGCGGTCCGGCTACCGTAGGTCAAAGTAACAAACAAAGGCTTTACCGGTTGCGGCCTGGCCCACTGAGTTTTTGTATTTTGACTTAAAGGAATGATATGCACGTGCCTAATTAAATGCAGGCTGGTTTAAATGCAGGGGCGGTCACAAAGTGATGCGCAGGTTCTTACCTCTCGTCTTATGCTCACAAGCAAACAAACCAGATACGAACAAAAATAACTAACTATCTAAACTATCCCTAGGGAGCGAGGCTATCATCTTAACTGAGCAATACAAAATCACATATGGTAAGAAAAATCAGAGATAGCTGATACTTTTCCCACTGCACATGGAAACTACAAATATTCAAATAACCAGTTAGCTGATCATTCTATAACAACAATTATTGCTCATAGTGCAAATGCATCCCAGAAAAGACTGCAAAAATAATTAACAAGAACTTAGGTTCGAAACATCAAATATCCTTACAGCGCATGAAATACAACTGAACACGAAATAGTTCTTCTTCAGCATTATTCATTGAATAGCATTGGTACATTTCACTTCTTTACTCTTTCCAGCAGACAAAATTTGCAGTTCACTTTGCAAAACGAAATAGTTCCTCTTACAAGTCAACCATTACAAAATTTTCTAAGGGAAAAAGCCTTCCTTCCATCGAGCTTCCCATTATTTAAACTACAACTCATCTCCTCTGGGTTCCCTCAACGCGTCTTTTCAATGCCCTTGACGATTCAGTTTCTTTCCTGGTCGTTTCACCTTCTCCATCATTTCCACAGGCGTTTATTTTCTAACAGTAACCGCTAAAAAGAAAATGTCCCATCGGCGCCTCGGTCATTCCTTCACGTTGTCCTTTTCGGCACAATGCTCTGCTTCAGCGATTCATGAGATGATCTCTGCATCCAAACTTGGTGCATTATCCATTGAATTCAGACATTAGGCATCCATAATTTTAAAAATATAATGATATATTCACAACGAGCTAGCCTAGTTCATCCGGGTGAGGAACTGCGGAGGCTCGGAAGGGCACCGAAAAGGTAAATTGGCAGTCGGGCAGTTCTTAGATCGGATGAGACAAGGTTCTTACACCGGATGCGAGAAGGCTCCAGGAGCCGCAATGGCGGAGGAGTGCCCAAAAAGGGGAATTGAAAACGTGGGCGCCATAGGAAATCGGGTGGTGGCGGGAAGTGGGTCGGAAACTGGAAGGTTCTGTCACCCACAACGGCGGATGGGACGCGAGTCGGTGGCGGGCGACGAGGTAAAGGAAAAGGTTTGGGTGGCAGTCAGATCGGATGTCGGGTGACAAGCGGATCGGAGGTCAACTCCTACCCTCTAGCCGCAACGGCGAGCGAACCAAAAACTATAGCCAGCGATTTACACAGCGAATCGGGCATCGGGTGAAACCTCAGTCGGGTGAAAGGTTTGGTCAGGGAGCCGCAACGGCGGGTGATGTGAGGCTCGGAAACTTCAGAAAGAGGCCTGATCCAAAGAGAAGAATTAATAGCGCTAAGGCTCAAATGAGGCCAAAAACCAAAAATTCACTAAGGTAAACCTTCACACTCTTACAAGTGTTAAAACCGATCTCACGACTCGCATTGAACTGAACGCAACCAGCCAACAAGACGAAACGCTCAACTTTAAAGCAAAGATACTCAAAGACGCCAAAATTTCACCCTTAGATTCAAGTCAATCAAGATAAGGAGGGGTCCCAGAATTTAAGTGAAAAAATGAAGTCGGGGAAAAGGCTGCGGCAGCAACAGAACCCCTTGGTACATTGAAGGAAAGAAGAGAGAGTTGAGAGAAAAGAAACTATAGTCCATTGTTGCCGAAAATTATGCTTGAGTCTACATCCCTTTGTCCCTTGGAGCACTAGTGTGTTCTTCCCAAGCGTGCCTTTTGCTTATGAGCTTGCTATCGAGAGATGGAGGATTGAGGTGGTGGAGGCCCAAGTGGGGGATTCAGTTTCTCCGGTTCGCAGATGTGCCGTCAGAGGTTGTATCTATTGTAATCTCTGATTTATATTAATAGAAGTATATTTTCCTGTCCAATAATGTTTGTTTGAATGAATATTTTATCCATGGGATTATATCAAATGTTTATACATTGTTGATTATATATGCTAGAATTGATCTAACACCATGATATATAGTATACTTGTATTGTTTACTTGTTGTCGAGGATGTAATTTATCAATTCAAGATGAAGTTGGAAAGCTCAACGGGGATCTACTTCAACTGTCTGGAACAAGGTATGACGTATGATCCTTTAGTGTTAGACATTTAATTTCTATTGCATATTGGAAAGGATTGATTTATGGATTCAAGTTGTCTGTTATGGTACCCCAAGCCATATAAATTTCTCTCCTTAACACACACCTTGAATCTCACCTCGGCTGCTTGGGTCCTCTATTCCCAGTTGAATATTTGCTCAGTTTAGGAGCAGTTTGTATAGGTCCCACTACTAATAACATCGCTGAGTATGAAGCAGTCATCAGTATTCTGACTGAAGCTTCCTCCCAGGATGTTTGTGATCTAGTAGTCTTGATGGACTCAAAACTTGTGATTTTCCATTTAAACCATGTTTACACCATTAGAAACCCCATGCTTCTCCGCCTCTTCTGGAGAGTGCATTTGCTAGAAAGATCATTTGAAACCATCACCTATAGGAATATCCCTTGGGAACATAATGTAGTTGCTAACTCATTAGCTAATTACATCCTAGATTGGAATATTTCCCATTCATGACATTGAAATCAAACATGGTACATTGTAAATAAATATTTAAAGACACATAAAACTCATATAAAATAAATTTTCCATTTGAGACATATAAACACTAGGTAAAAGTATGTATATATATATGAAAAATTTTACAAAAAATAGGTCCTGAGACCTCATCTGAAGCACATAGGATTTCAGGAAAAATCATCATACAAAATCCTGAAGCTGTCAGCTTTCAGTACATATCTCATACACTAGTGATGCTCGTGGTAGCACATCACTACTCGAGCTACTCTATGCAACAGCCTACTAAATCAACCTGGTACTCCCACTGTGGATCTCTGATATCTCATCAGGAAGTCATCTATGGAAGCATCTGGGATATCCAAGTTCAACCTCCAGGTTTTCCTCTAACTCCCTGGTGATATTATCACCCTATGGCACAAAGAGGGCTCCACCTCGCCTGTCCAATGGAAAAGATCTTCTAGGTCTCACTGCTTAAACATCTGTATGAGAACATATAGGTCTTGTCACTTAACATAAAAAATATAAAACATCTAAAAACATAAAAAAACATTTTATCCATTTTAGGGTTTTTTGCTTCTTACTGATGTCACCCCACTGTCTTCCAAGTGGGAGTGGTAGGTCAGGATCTTCGGTGAAGTCTGTACCTGTGTAAGCATAATACTTGACCATGAGGATCTGATCTCAGAGCCATCTGAAGAATGGGTCACTGAAATTCACTTTTCCCCTACCTGCTCCTATACGAGCCATGACCTGGACCCACCTTATCATATGGGGGTCTCATGCTCTCAGACTCCAGAAGACCACCTGAGGTCTCATCTGTGAAACCCGCTCGAAGAAGAAGCAGGCTAAAATGGAACCAAAGCCAAACTGCTTTAGCTCTCCCTACCGACACTTAGTTAGCTGATCTTTTAATATTGGAAGCATGGCTTCTACCCAGTTGAATACCATGGGTGCCATGGCCTCTATGGCATATAACATGTGTGCCCTAGAATTCTGGTGCACACCCTAACTCCCTACCACCCTGTGCATAGTAAATAGGATGGTCCAAAGAAGCCCATTTGTCACTGCTCTGATGGGGATTTTGTTCCCCTATTTCCTCATCCTTGGAGCACAGTGATGATCCATAATCTCTCGATTGGTAATATCCCCTCCACAGGAACCTGTCAATAAGATGGGGGCACCCCGTCTCGAGAGACCAGTCAAGAAGTAGATATCTTCTACTTCCATTTTTAGAATATGGGCCCCCACCTCGAAGTACTGCTGCTCCGGATTACACATCCATAGTATGTGCTCTAGTAACCACTCGTGTGACACCATGTTTGGGGTTCGAAAGAACTTCAGAATCCCACAGTCCCGTAATGCGGCTATACAACCCGCATTTCTCTTAGCGAAAGTATCATCATTGTCATGTTGTCTTTCTTTCCATATCACCATGTTTTGAGCAACAAAAACCTGCCAAAAACAATTATAGCATGCATTAAAATCATATCCAATCATTTAAAATCAAAAGAATGGATTATATTGCTTGTGCTATTAGTTTGAAATCTCCATGGCCGGCATCGCCTGTGCACCATTGGAGATAGGCGGTGGCACCGCCTGTCAGCCATGTTTTAGGCATGGTTCTTGGGAGGTACTGCGTATCCTATAAGGGGTATGCACGGTGCCCATGTTTATGGTTTTAGGGCTTTCCATACAAGCCCCAAACCCCATCAAAACTCAAAATAAATGCTATGAAATGAAAGAGTAGGGTTTTAGCTGTTACCTACAACTGACGGTGATCAAAATGGACGGTGGGAAATCCCGGTATTAGTTGTTGAATATTTGGCTAAGAAAGTGCTCCAAATGCTCTCCACTATTGGTAAATAGTAAAATGATTTGATTTTTTACTATTTACATGACTTATATAGGCATTTTGGGCCTGATATGCTATAGTTTTGACTTAAATTTACATTTTAGTCAAAATTTATCTGCCGTAATCTCTTAATGCTAGTTATGAATGCATTTAACACTTGTTTCTAAGTCGATTGCAGGGTAGGAGAACCATAACAAAGAGCTTTGGAAGTTTGTTTATGACTTTTTCACACTTCCATAAAATGGAAAAGGTCGATGAGCATTTGTTTCGACACTTTGGTCACGCTCTTTAAACCCAGTACCAAAGGTCCGAGTCCATTTCAGATTCTTTCCAAGATTGTAAAAAATCGACATTGTGTAAAGAAACGTCATAGAGTCTTCTTTTCGCATATTTTTTTAGGCTCCTTAAACACAAAAAGATTGTCGAGTCCATTTCTGATTCTTTCCAAGCTCGTAAAAAGCAAAATTGTGTAAAGAAACCTCATGGAGTCCTCTTTAAACTCTTTTTAGGCTCCCTAACTATGAAAAGATTGTCGAGCGATCTTGTCTTCTTCATGCTCGTTAAAGCATTTGAAGAGTCGTTCGTCCAATGGTAGGTTATCTCTTTTTCGGTTCAAATAGGACTATTTACGAAAAAGGAACACTCCAGCCAATCATGACTGAAAGAGTTCCCTAAGGTATGATTTTATACGTTTTCAAGCCTTGGGGACTAAATCATACAAAAAAGGACCCCTTTGGATTCTTCTTCCATATTTGTTCAAACTCTCTAAACATGAACGATACTGAGTTTTCTTTCATTGGACTCGTTAAATTAAACATTGAGAGACCCATTTTGGGAA
Organism: Pseudotsuga menziesii; assembly: GCA_001517045.1. Lineage (NCBI taxonomy): Eukaryota > Viridiplantae > Streptophyta > Pinopsida > Pinales > Pinaceae > Pseudotsuga > Pseudotsuga menziesii. Next base: position 85,850 of record LPNX010165689.1, read on the forward strand.
CGAACCCCACCTCTCTCAGGTTCGTAAAAAATATGAGTCTCGACTTGTCTTTTGACAAGCTATATCTAGTGTTTGTTACCTTCTTTGAACTCGTAAAACTGGAAAGTGGCACTCATCAATCATGATGGGGGGAAATGGGAAGGGAATCATTTTGCAAATAAATGGCAGTAGTTTGTCATTACCTTTGAACATGCCACTTGTCTACACATCATGTTAGTCAATTAGGTATTCAGCTAATCTCTATGATGATCCACTTTCATGAGTCATGTCAACCCTTTGAGTCTTTCAAAACAATGCATTGTACATCATCGAATTGTGTGTTTGTCCCATTTAGTCATGCTGCCAAGTCTTTTTGTCATGCCGCCCGATTTTCAAAGGGAATTTGAAGATGTTTTACTTCTACAGTTCACACAGTCTTTGTGTCAGTATTTTTGAGTCAGTATTATGGTTACTACATTCACATCATTCCATAACTATGTTCCAAGTTTCATGTCATCGATGTGGGACTCATCATTGCCCTCCTTCGACGAGACTATTCCCGTCAACTTTAGCTCATCATCCGGGAAATAGTCTTAGAAACAAAACTTAGTACCTTGAGATCTGTATGCCTTAATGACATATTCTCTCGCTCTTGACATAGGTTCACATCATTGACCTTTGATCTATAGAATCGACTGGGTGTTCTACATCAGGACATATATTTACACTCAGTATATTATACTAAGGTACCTTGGGAATCATTCACATCAATGATGATCTCCCTCGCACTTGTTAACGGTTCACATCATTAGTTGGTAATCAGGTGGTTTCTACCATGTTCGACTTCAGATCATTGTAATCACATGGATAGAATCGTACTTTGTGGAAGACGAGATGAAGACCCTGGGTATTTGTTTAAAGCGCTCATTGTTTTTCCCTAGGTTGCAATGGATTTTTGTATATCTAGCATGGATCTACATTTGTATGGTCGTGGCTATGCTCAAATTTGCGTCTGTATGACATAGATCTACATTGTATGTTTGGTAGCTATGTCCAATTTTGAGTCCTCTATCACATGGATCTATGTTGTATTCTAGTAGCCATGCTTTCTTATTCCTCCCATGGATCTTCCTTGTATTAGTCTACAGCCATGAGTTAGTTACTTGCGTTTATGAGTCAAAATGTTGATGTACTACAGATGCTTACTTGATGACATGCTCCGATCGAGCCGACATTTTCACCTCGTAGCAACGACTTGTTCTCTCAAATCTCTTGTTTATCATATCCCTCTAAGACTCATGCTTTGGGGGGAATCCTGTTATATCAAAATCATGTCACAATCATGTGATAAGACCTTTGACATACCTGCTTGCCCTTAATCCCAGCACTTGGAGTGGAAACTCATACCATTTGTCAATATTTCATGAAAATGCTCAGCACCATGCTTTCCTTGTTAGCCATGGGTGATTCCTTGTTCACACCACCCTTCTACTATTTGCCATAAGTGGTGCCACAACCTGTTGCCCTTGGTCCATAAGCAGTTCTTAGATGAATTGCTCTGTCATAAGGGGAGAAACATGGTACCCTGGGTAAAATGGGAAAAATAGAAGTTTCTCGAGGCTTCTAGATCATGAGCCTCGTGTCCTCTCTTATCCCTATCATTGTGGGTCAGTTGAGCTCGAGATCCCCCATCCTAGGATCTTAGAGGCCACCTCATCCAAAAATATCTCAACCACTCCTATCCATTGAGCCTTATAAATACAAGCTCATGTCCATAGTTGAGGTGGAGAACCATTGAGGTATTGTTATGCTGTTGGATTGACCACTTGGCCCAAGCCATTGGAGAGCATAGAGAGAAAAGTTGGAGCTTATGGGAATGAAATTTTTGGTTTCGTGGAGATGCATGTCAACACTAAGGCTTAATTGGTTGTAAACTTATCCATTTCATTTTAATGCAAAGCTGATTTCTGTCCCACTTTACTGTTGTTGTTTGATTTCACATGTAAATGTTGTTGGATTCCTTAGTCACTGACATGGATTAGTAGGTTATGTTCTGGTAGCTTTGATGTGTTTGCGTGTTTAATCTAATTTCAGGTACATAGTTTTACTATTGAATCATTACATTCCGGGTATCTATGGCGTCCAAGGAGGGTCTTCAACCTTTGTTGTTCATTTGTTCTAGATCTGAGCCATTCATACCAGAGGAGCACCTTGCTGTCCGCAGAAGGTGAAATATTCCTTCCTACACCCATGACATTCTCATGGAATGCTATATCTTCATGACTGATAGCCTGCTAGATGTGGATGGTACATAGCTATATGGAATCATTGATGGAGAGTCAGAGTCTTTGTGGTACAAGTATGCTGCATCAATCATAAATCTATATAGAAGTGTTGCTGGGGCTTCTGAACACTATCTCCAATGCAACCCAAAAATCACAAGGGACATGAACATGTTTAGGTCCCTTGAGTAGAATCACCAATGTGCTAGATTTAGGTGAAATCTAGGTTCTTCGACCAAATACTGCACAGACCAATACACTATACGAATCTCACTGGTGCAATGATGTAGTTGGAGCCGAGCACGTGAGAAACAACCATCCCAAGTGGCACTAAGTACTCCTCTCAAGTGGTCTAAGGAACTCATCAATGAGATTAATGAAACCAAGATAAAGGGACATTTGGGTCTATCCTCTGGAACATGTGTGTTGTCGTCAATAGAGGGAGACCTACCCCTAGTCAAGGCAATGATGTTTCCTTAACTAGAAGCGCGAGGGAGATAACTGAAATATGTGAGACAATCTGCAGACTGACCCACTGAATGGGTGGTGGGGGAAGGAAAGAGTTAAATAGGGGCAAGAAGAGTGTAATAGAATCAAACTTTCTTTTTTCAGAGTATGATAGTAGGGTGGACTAGGTAGCAAGTTAAACTGACTCATGGGAATGGGATCATAGCTGTAAGACCGGGGATGTCACTGTAGATGGGAAATACTTGGGGGAGGTAGACACTTTTGATATTGATGGGATCCAAGGTAGACTATATTTTCTTGATGAGAAGGCTAGAAAAGATCTTAACGACAACCCATGGTGAGCTTTTTCATAAAGTACGACCCTTCTACCTGAGAAAGAATAAAAGTATATAGAGGGGAACGATCTTGGCTTGAATATGCCAAGGTGGTCCTTTTCATTTGATGGTATACATAGTCCACAAAAGGAGATAAACGAGACAATGTAGATTCCCTTTCATATACTTTAATGAGAAGGAAAGGAAGCAGCTACGCTCGGCAATCTTTTCATTCTTTTAGGATTCAGAAAAGAGCTTAAAAGAAACTCTAGAATGGTCAACCAATTGCGGTGGCACAGGTGGTGCCCCATGTCGGGATGGTGGACAGTGGTCCAAAGGTCATCCACGTAGTATGGACGGAGCAGATGGCTCTCAAACATACCAATACATGCATGGGATAGATTGCGGCAGAGGCACGCGAGTCAGTGTGACAGAGGCATGCAAACCGAGGTGGATCTCAGACAGAGGTTAGGAGAGTCGTGTGTGAATTGTGGTGGATGAACTTGAAAAAATGTGATGTGAGTGCAAGTCCAGAGGCAGTTATATGCCAAATGCATGCAAAATAAATGAACAGTCCTCCGAACAGTGGCTTAAGGACCTGCATAAGGTGCGGTGGATGGAGTAGACAGTTCTGTGTTAAAATAAAAATGATGTAACGGGTGGTGGCCTGAGAACCTGTATGAGTGGCGGTAGGCAAGTGTGATGCAAGTAAAGGTCTGAAGACACTTGTATCACCATGATGTGGCTCATAAATCGAGGTAACTTTTGGGAAGCGGTCTCAAAATTTATTTGTTAAACATGAGACGATGGTCTCATAAGGAGACGGAAATTTGGGCTCGGAGGTGTGAGAGGTGTCTTGAACAGGCTCCGAGTGACTCTTATTTACCAACTGATGGTGTTGCCCCTAAATGGGGGTCTTTTATTTGTGGTAAAAACATTCCAAAACAAAAAAAGGGTAAAAACTACGCTATAAGAGACTCATAGTGGTTATATCAGGCATAGACTCTCTTGAGGTGGAGCCCATTGTGCGACTTATTCAAGAGTCAACCATCTAAGCTAGTGAAGAGGTATGCCCCCTTGTCGAGACGAAGGTCATTGGAAAGGTGGGGTGACAAAATTTGGCCTTTTATGGAAAGAACTAGTTCCACACTATGGTTAAAAGGGAATGGGTAAAACCAAAGGTGGTCTTACAGATCTCCCCGTCATCGCGTAAGTGGTGTTGGGGTAGATCAGGTGGATCTTCCATGGCCAATGAGATGAAAGGGAAATTAGTGCTATATATCATGTAAATGGTATTGGTTATGGTTTTTGTGTCCTTTCCCCCAGTCTCTATTGGAGAAAGAGGGGAAGGCCTAGAGACAGGAGGAGTCTTTGATGGACTTGGAGGTAGGTGCAACATCATCTCAATTGGATGAACATGAGTCAACACATCTTGGGGCCTTAGAGGTAGGGTAGGTGGTTCAAGGTACCACACAAGATCTCCTAGTGTGAAATCCTGTAGATTTTGGGTTTCCAAGATAGACTTACTCACAATCTCGGATGGTAGGAAAAGGAAAGGGAAAAGGAAAAGGAAAAGGAAAATGATCATGTTGATCGGGAATGAACCCCAATGTTTCCCTGGCAACTGAGGTTGTGGCTGTGGCTGGGGAAACAACGGAAGAGACAGGTTTAATGGATGGTTGGTGATGGTGAAGATAAGGGGGTCTGTAGAACTAGACATCATGTAAATGGACATGGTGTCTGAAGAAGGAGGTGAGGGGTGAACTTCTTTGATCAGAGTGATCTCAGATTCAAGGGAATGTTGTTGAAGGTTGGTTAGAGCCATTTGGAACTCAAGCAAGTATTGACAGTGGTGAGAATAGTGTTCATATAGTCTACAAAGGGCATAAGCATGGTTTTTTCTGAATGAATTGTTTCTTACTGCTAGCGTGCTTGGAAGCTCAACCACGAGGAGGTTTTCGGTTGTATCCATGGCATCCAAGCACCCACGGATCATGGGAATCTCAGGGAAGTTCTAAGTTGAATGGATCTGTTCTTTGTAGATGGCGCAAGGTGATATTTGCCGAGGTTTGGTAGTAGCTTTCACGTTCTTGGCCCTGGCCCTTTTTGGGTGGGGTTGGGTGGGTGCGGGTGTGGTGGTTGGTTTTTGTGGGCCGGGTGGAGGATGAGACTTGACCGCAATGGGTTGCATGGGTGTTAAGACTATCTAGGGAATTGGTGGTTGAGCTGGTGGATCAAGATACCACACGGGAATTCCCAATGTAAAGTTGGGTAGGTTGAGGGTGGCCATTACTAGCTTCCTCATGACACCCGGTGGGGGAAAGAGGAAGGTAATTGTATAGATTGGAGAGGATCCCAGATAAATCCTTAATGGTTTTATGTGGGGATGAGGTTGTGGTTGCGGCTGCATGTAATGTTGTGGTTGCGGATGATGTTGAGGCTATTGTTGATGTTGCGGTTGTGGATGGTGTTGTGGTTGTGGTTGGGGCTATGGCTGCGGTTGTTTTTTGGGTGCAGTGGTGGTGGATGAGAGCATGCACAAGTCTACAGTCTTGTTTGATGTCGATGGTGGTGACACTAAGGGGAAAGGATCCTTCATGGTGGTATCAGAAAACAACCTAGGGCCCACATTCAACAATGGGGAGGCTAGTATGTTGTCAACCATGGTGTTGACTGCAGAGATAACATTGGCATGTGTGGTCATCCCTTGCAGATTAATGGTGTTGATCATAGGGATAATGTTGGTGGGTGCTGTTAGCCCTTGTGGATTGTGATAAGTCAGTTGGTCAACCATCACAATTTTCCCTTCATGTGGGAACATCATGAGATGGAAGACAGTTGATGCGACAACTCTCATGACATACATATAACTTCTTCTGAGGAGAAGGTTATAGTCCAATTGAGCATTGACAACCTCTATGTCGATCAGAACTGTCTTCTCGGATAACATGATGGGGACATGGGGGAGGATGCATTAGGATTTAGTGGGATGGCCATTATAATCCCGTAGAGTTGTGGAGGATGGTTGTAGAATTGGGGATCCAATTTTATGCCAGACTAGGGTAGACATAATGCATGTGGATGCCCCCTCATCCACTATGCACCGGTGCACTACCAAATTTTTGATAGACACCAGGATTTGAAAGGAAATGGTTGATGGAATTCATGTTTCTACATTCTCAGTGTTGAATGTGATCAACTTGGATTCACGGGGGTCTACGGCTCCAAGGGTGGCTAGTAAGGATTTTCGCTGCATTGGGCATGTTTTGAGTACCTCAAGAGTGGATATGGTGGTAGGTGTTTGGGCCAAGTCATCCATGATGTTGTAGTTGATAGAAGCTCTAGCCATGGCATTATTAGCAACCCAGCATATGGGGGGCACAGGAAAGGGGGTAACTGGAGAGGTGCATTAACTATTTTAGAAGTAGTTGCCACTGATGTGTTAGCAGGTTCGGTGTTGGTTCCATACTGATTTTGTCTGGTTTGTAGGTTGACTTCTTTAGTTGTCATAGCTAGCAGGTGGTGGACACCTGTTTCTGCCATGGGAGGTGCCCCCTAAGCATTGGGATTGGGTTGGGGAGGGGGTGTTGTTGCCACTAATCCTTGGATTGGTAATGGGTTTTGGAGAACCATAGGAGGAGGTCCTTGTGGTGTCGGGTTGGGTTGGGATTGGTCTGTTGTGTTGGTGGCATGTTGAACCTCATTCCTAATGGCTAGTTTAGTGCTACCCATGAAGGGACACTTGAATTTGTAGTGCCCATAGACCTCACAGAGTGTGCATGCTTGGTTTTTGCGCAACGGGGCATTGCGTCTTGGTGCATTTGGTTGTGGAGGATTTGGGGTTTGCCAGTTTGCCACGGCATTGTTGGGAGGATTTGGTTTTTGAATGCCTCCTTGTGGTTGATTGTTGCCTTGGTTTTGGGGTCAGTTATTCCTAGCTTGCCCTTGTTGATTATTGGGGGCTAGCTGGTTGGGATGGTTTTGTTGTGCAAACAATTGTCCCAATGGAGCGGGTGGAGCAGGGTCAGGGGCTTGAACTAGTTGCACTGGTGGTGCATAGTAGATTTGGGTGGGTGGTGGTGCCACAAATGTGGGAATTTTCCCCATGTATTGCTGTGTTGGAAAATCCATAGCCCGAGCCTGCTGTGGTGGCATAGGTTGTGCATAAGAAGTTGTGGCTCCGAACTGGGACATCATTCTTACATAGTCCATAGTTTGGTTTTGGTAAGAAACACTAGTAGTGTTACTTGGTTGTGGTGGTACTGTAGGTGGTGTTGAACGGTGTTGTGTTCAGTGGGAGACCAATCCTATGATGTCATCTACAGTATGGGAGGTGACTGGTGCATCCCAGTGGGAGGTGACTGCACGGGGAGCGTCTAGAATGACAGTGTAAAGGTATCCAGACTTTGCATAAATTAGATTAAACTGCTGGGATTTCAGGATGGCCTCCTCTTCGGATTGGAAATTTTCAGATGGGATGTCTTTTTCTATAGGTGGGATCAAGGTTTTGAGGAACCAATCTAGGAAGATCCTATCATCAAGTTGGATATTACACAAACTACGATGTCGCCACCACTCATGGATGTGGTCGGTTATGTGGGTCACAGTGTTCTGGAGGCAAGATAACAATATCTCCACCCTTTCATCATATCTGACAGAGAGTTGAAAATATTGCAGGAACATGAAAGCCAGTGAGTTAAAATATGGGTACTTGGCTTGTGGTAGCTCAATGTACCATTTGGCTGCAGCACCTGTGAGGGTGCGTTGGAATAGTATTATCCTGATCAAATCATCTATGATTTTGTTTGATGAGCACCATAGATAAAATGTCATGATGTGGTTTTGGGGGCACTCCCCTACCTTCCCTTCAAACTTGGGAATATCTACGGGTAGTTTGGTTGGCATGGGAGGCCAAAAAGTTTGATGGCGGATGGGGTCATTTGTTAATCGATCCAAATCAGGAAAGTTGGGACATGCCATGAAAGGAGGGTTTGACCCCACATTGATGTGAGATGGGGTAGCCATGGTGGTGGGGTTTGTAGGTGCATAATGCACCTGCATTTCTAGGGGTGCTTGTGGCACCATTGTAGATGGGTCAGTTCCCCCAACTATGGTGGGAGGGATAGTGTAGGTGGAAGGGCCACCTCCCCCAAGTGTGGTGGGAGGGAAAGTGTGAATGGACGAGCCACTGCCCCCATGTATGACAAGAGGGGTAGTGTAGGTGGAAGTGTTATGGAGAGAAATTCCTATGGCTTGGGGTACCACAACAGACAACTTGACTCTAGAAATGAATCCTTTCCAATATGCAATAGAAATCAAATATCTAACACTAAAGGATTAGAACTCATACTTTATTCCGGATGGTTGAAGTAGATCCTCGTTGAGCTTTCCAACTTCAGCTTGAATTGATAAATCACTTCCTCAACAACAAGTAAACAAGACAAGCATAATATATATATGGGTGTTAGATCTATTCTAGCATATATAATCAACAATGTATAATCATTTGAAATCATCCATGGATAAAATATTCATTCAAACATACATTATGGACAAGAAAAGATATTTCTATTAGTATAAAATCAGAGATTACAATGGATACAACCTCTGTCGGCACGTCTACGAATCGGAGAAACTGAACCCCCCACTTGGGCCTCCACCACCTCAATCCTCCATCTCTCGATAGCAATCTCACAAGCAAAACGCAAGCTTGGGAAGAACACAAAAGTGCTCCAAGGGACAAAGGGATGTAGACTCAAGCACAAGTTCCAGCAACAATGGACTATAGTTTCTTTGCTCTCAATTCTCTTATGCCTTCAATGTATCCAAAGAGTTCCTTATATAGCTTTTCAAAGGGGTAATTAAAGGTCGAATCTAAACGATCTCAAGGCATATGGAAGGCCAAGATTCAAGTGAGTCGAATCCATGTCAAGGAAAACACCAAAAGGATTTCAATTTTGCACACATCTCGATGTACGTGGTTTTAGGGGTCATATATACGTGATTAGGGGTTTAAAAGTCACGTGTATTAATTTTCACATGTTTATAGGGATGGTCAAGGAAACATCACAGGAAAAAAAATGGTCTAAGGGGTCTAAGGAGTCTGCAGAGGGACAGGGGAAGGCCATACAAGTGTGATTCACCTGGAGTGGTAAAATCAGCTATAACAGATGCCCCCTAATGTGTGAGGTCAGAGGGGTCATACGATAGCCGAAATACATTATAAGTCCATCCCAGAAGTGGAGTGATGAAGGATCCCAAATGGAATAGCAGCCACCCAATCAACATAGTACAATGATACAACTTTGCACATAACTGCAAATACATATAGTAGTCCCGGATACATAAGAGTATAATGGCCATGAATAGACATGATACAAAATATCACATAAGCGGTCATCACCGCGTACAATATACATAGATCAGAATATCCATGATGAAGATATACAAAGGACCATGATCTCCATAATGGCTAAAGATATATAATGGATCAAGATCTCCATAATAGCTGGAAATGTCTGACATATACTGGAATCAAGTCATGAGAGCTGAAATATCATGAACAATGGCACGATCAAGGAGGTAGCATATAAGAGATGCCACCAATCTGGAAGGTCTTCTACACAAACCACTATGAGTACATGTCCTACTATGTGAATAGAGGTGTTGAGGTCGAACATAGTAGTCCATCATCTTATTACCTGTCATTGATGTATATTGTTAATAGACGCGAGATCACCCACCAATAATGAAAATGGGAATCAAGGTACTAGAGTGCAAACTAACAAGTTTGAATAAATGTGTTGAGTTCAAACACTTGAGAGGATCCATCTATCAGGGGACATTGATGTATTCCCAAAAACTGTTGATGGCAAGAGAACCTGCCACTGATGACTGCAAGTCTCAAGGCACTCAAAAATGACTCTAGATTCCAATCCTAGAATAAATGATCTGGAGTTGATGGGATGAAATCTGCTGGAAGGAGGGAATTAAGGAATCCCCCATAATCCAACATGAGGTACTCAACAAATATTTATAATGTGTAAGGACTTGATCATAAGGTGCACGAACCAGTAACTATACTGGGAATGGCCGACATGCGAAGTCAAGGTAACTGAGGAATGACCGACTCAGGTTTCAAATTCCTTCGAACAAGAGCATAACTATGAATGGTGACTAAATGAAAGCAGCATAGGCTTGATATACAAAACTGGGACATCTCTGTGACACAGGAGGCATCGACAGAGGCTCCATGGGGACGAGAAGCTTAACCAGTCAGTGGAGATAAACTCAGATAAACAAGTACAGCTCCTAAAGTCAAACTATAAACCCAACCAATGGATTTGATATACAGTGCTTTGTTCGAAGGCATCATGACTCAACAGCTACCAAAAGATAACATCTTTCATTGTCTGGATTTTTGGTTTTTTAATTTTTATTTTGGACTTTTTCAAATATTTAAAAAGCTTGAAAAAGAATAAAACTGCTTTATGGTTACAGACTAGGAGGAGACGTGTGTCATATCAGTAAACAAACTAGTTCCAAGTAATGGAACATACCTATGCTCAATGCAAGGATACATGTGTAGGATAGTGACACTCGGGGGAAAATCCCCTCCCGGTAAAAATAGGGAATCAAGATGCAAAGGATATATGAAATGGCTCTGCATGGATAGACATGAGACAAGCTCGGGCTATATGGATGAAACTCAATGTCAGGGAAGCCGACATAAGGCTCAATAAGGCAGGAAAAGCTCATGATAATGCAATTACAACTTGACATAAGGGAGTCCTGAGGGAAATAGGCCAGCAAAAGATCAAGAGGAGTATGCGGCTCTTGTGAAATGTCATGGCAATACTATACAATGGAATCCCACACCCTAAGAGACAAAATGTCAGCATGGGCACCAAATGCAAATAAGGCACTAACTAGGGACCCATGTAAGGTCAAGCTCTACCACTCATATCATGCCATTTCTAAAACAGCAAGAAGGTTCCATGACATAATAGAGTGGGTTTGTACCTAAGGATATAATGAAATGGTAATAAGGTCATGAAAAATGCAAACGGTGATAAAACCTAACCTATATGCTAGTTTAGAAATGATGCCTGAAATCGGCATGAATGGGTCAATCCAACAGTTGAAATGGCACTCAAAAAGGTCTCCTACATCATAAATTAGTCCAAAAATGGTCCAAAAGGATTAGAAACGGTCCAAACTATAGGAAAAGGGGTAAAAATTTTCAAAAATTTGAAAATTTTCTATAAATAGTAAAAAATTCAAAACATTATAAAACATTTGAAATTTTTACCCATTTGAGCTCAAAACTTCAACAGCGAATTCCAAGAGATCCAGCTGGTGGAATCCACTACCATTTTTTCCAGGTACTTACACATGCTCTACTCTTCCATTTCGATGCAAATTTTGTCAAATTCTATGGTGTATTTGATTTTCTAGGACATCCTAAAATAGGCACTATAGCCCACGTGGAAATTGAGGGTTTTTCCACATATAGATATGGATATACGCAAAAAATGCCCTCACAATCACGTACATACGCGGCTATTTGGCAAAAAGTTGCGTACGCGGCCAAGCTTAAGGTTTTTCAAGTATTCTAATGGACAAACTTCAAATTTTTTGTGCAGGATGGTCCTAGAATGGAGAGAACGTGAACATGGTGATGTAGAAGAGGAAGTAAGGGCTGATCTAATGGCTCAACAAGTGTTACGTGCATGTGGGATTTACAAATTTTTGTGTCTTGGTGGCTTAAGGGCCAAACCAGGACTATTGCAGATGTTAGTGGACTACTGGGATCCAGACTCAGAGTCATTCCAGATAGACAGGATGTCCCTCACCATAGAAGTGCAGGACATATACTTTATTACTAGATTTTCCCAATGGGGGGAAGTAGTGAACCTATGTTCTCATGGGCCCAGAGGTGGCCTGACTATAGATGAGTACATTATGGTGTACTACTATCTAGACACGGAGAAAGTGGGGAATCAGATCCCAACTAAATCCATATAGGTGCTAGGCCTAAAGGCCATCCTACTGAAACTGGGAAGGATAGTAGGCTTGGCTTCACTACACTAGGCCTTGTGGCCTCTGATTTTCTATGCAATGGACTGCATGAGACCCACAGTATACAATTGGAGCACTGTACTACTGGGCAACATGAAACACCATCTCAATGAGTGTAAGATGGGTAGAGTGTGAAACTTCAGTTTCAGCAGCATACTGAGCATGTTTTTCTTTGAGCGTGTTCCAAGATTGAGCCCTAGAGTTGATGTTCCTCTACACGGGGTTCGAGATCTGGCCCAACGGCATTGGACGGATGCGATGCGCAAACTGGGTGGAGGTAGGGTGTCCAACCCCTATCCAACTAATTTCTTTCCATGGTGGTGATGACAGATAGTTGCCATCGATGAATACCCCTATGCAAGGATATATTTCTGGGGAGACCCGGACATGTCGCTACCACTAGGATCGACATACGGTGACATAGGTAATGAGCCTCAACCCTCTCTTTAAAATTTTTGAGTTATTTAATTTTTTTTGTGTTTTCTGATTATATGGAATCAAAAGACATGTTTTTGGGTGACAATATATAGTGACATCTACCATATGCATGCAGATGTGGGACCACGATGGCCTAAAGGCTTCCCTCTTCATAGACGGAGGGGAAGAGGAGACAATATCATGGGTGTGGATGCGGAGTGGACTCTCCAAAGCGTTCATACCAACTTTGTGAGGCTGAAACATAGAGTACCCATGGCGCAAGTCGAGGACATGCCTGAGGACATGCAGTGCTAGGTGGTGGGTGTACCATGAGCATGGGTGTGACTATTTCGATAGCTAGCTAGAGCCGTGGTGACATTCCACGATCACAACCCCCCTCCTCCTCCACAATATTAGATATATGGGAACGATACATTTTGTATTACCGTGTATTATATTTTGGTGGCTTGAGAGCCCCATTTTTGTATTATGACACTATCTATTACCACATTTTGGATGTTTATAAAAATGTTTATGATGATTGGTTTATTTATTTACATCTGTAAAAATTTGTGTTTGTGATGAGTTTATTGTGTATGAAAAAAATTCCAATCTAACACGTAGTTAGCATATGAGTCAACAACTTGATTATTAATTCTTGGAATATGTATGTATGTTATATTGTCAAATTTCCATTCTAATAATCTCACATGTAAGAATATTCTTAATAATGTCGGATCTGTAACATGGTACAAACCATTAAGTTGTGACACTACTAACTCCGAATTAGGACGTACCTCAAGAGAGAGAACGACATGTAGAATGGAATCCTGTAGAAGCTCAATAATGGCACTATATTCAGCAACATTGTTTGAATATGGCCATGAACATACACCTCCTGAAGACAATACCTGACCCATAGGAGTATATATCACCCAAGCAACAAAGGCTGAGTGTTGAGTGTGATGGCTCACACCATCCGCGAATCCTATGAAGGTGGAAGATTCCATTGACATCTGCCAAAAGAAACAGAAACTAATCACAAACCTGATCACTATAAGAAAAAAGACCTACCTATGCAAAACTATACAATAATATACAATAACCAGCCTTGGCTAAAAATCATGCATAGTACTTTTTGAGATAGAGCCCATTTCTAGGCTCCGCCAAGACCGTTCCCTCATAATCTACTAACTCATGAGAACCCTTCTCTAACACACGTTTGACTACGTAAGGACCACGCCACATGGGGTTAAAATTTTCTTCCCCCAAGGATTCTTTCAGTTGATCCCACAAAAGGACCAAGTATCCCTCACTAAATCTCCTTGGATGGACATACTTATCATACTGGACATTTACGCGACACTTATTTACTTCTAGAGCCACCAAGGAATATTGACGCTGCTCATCAAGTTTCTCAAAGTGGACCAAATGCTCCTCCAATGGGGAAGTGTCTGGTAAGAGCTCTATGGCTAGTTTCAAAGAAGGAATCTCGCACTCAACCGACAATACCAACTCCACTCCATGTACAAGTTGATATGGAGAAAAACCCATGGGAGTCTTAACAACGGTTCTATAAGCACAGCAGGATATAACATAATGTGCCAACTATTCTTGCTTTGTGCGATGGTTCATTGGAGAATGGATTTGAGTGATTTGTTCACTGCTTCTACCTATCCATTCGCTTGAGGGTAGTAAGAGGAGGAATGCTCTTGTTTGTACCCTAACTTTGATGCCAACTCTTCCATCATATGATTCTAAAAGTGCGAGCAATGGTCAGTGACAAGCTCTTTCGAAATCCCAAACTGAGTAATAATCTAGTTGAATACGAAGTGCACAGATGTCTCACCATCGGATTTAACTGTAGGCATAGCCTCAGCCCATTTCGTGAAGTAATCAATAGCCACTATGATATGACGATGCCCTCCAACTGAAGCTAGGTTGCAATCCATAAAATTGAGCACCCACTTAGTGAAGGGACCATTGGTGATGATGGGATGTAACAGGGCAGGTTTCGAGCACATATTACATGCAAACACCTGGCAAGGATGGCACCTCTTGACTGCATCTACACAATCCTTAAAGATCAACAACCAGAAATAACCCACTCTTAAGATTTTTTGGGTTGTAGAAATCCCAGATAGATGACCACCACACACCCCTCTATGGCAGTCATTTAGCACTACCTCAACATATTCATGAGTTAAACAACGACGTAAAATGGAATCTACCCCACAGTGGTACAAAGTGTTATCCACTATGAGGTAATTCTTAGACACGTGACGTAGCCATCGTTGTTCATCTCGTGAGAGGTTAGTAGCGACCTTCAATGTTTGTAAATATATAATGATATCCCTATACCATGGGTCTAAAGTTGAGATTAAGAAGATGTGCTCATCGATAAACATATCTTCACAAACCAACTCCTCAGCCTCTCTTGGGAAATCTGATATAAGCTCTACAAAAATTAACGATTTATTCGATTTTGCCGAAACAAACTCAAGATTGAATTCTTGCAGGATGACAATCCATTTATTATATTTTCCCCCAATCATCCTTTGAGTGAGGACAAATTGAAATGGATTGACATGGGCTACAACCAAGGTCTGGCGAAGGAGAATATAATGTCTCAACCATTGAACCGCATGTATGGTTGCTAAGGAAAGCTTCTCAACATGAGAATAATGGATCTCCATGTCAATAAGATTCCAACTCAGATAGTATATGACATGCTCTTGGAGCTCCTCATCCTCTTGAACCAAAACCATACCAATCATCTCCATGGACGTGGCTAGATAAAGTAGAAAATCATGGATATAGTCTAGGGGACTAATCACCGAGGCTGATGCTAGGGCTCACTTGAGTGCATCAAAGGACTCCTTGGCTCACTCATCCCAACAAAAGGTGGTTTCCTTCTTCAAAATATGCATGAATCCTCTAGTCAAATTGGAAAAATTGACAACGAATCTTTGTAAGAATTTTGCCATGCCTTGCAAACATTGAAGATGACAAATGTTTTTTGGGGGAGACAACTGAAGTATTGCCTCAACCTTCAAAGGGTTGACTCTTATACCCTCTTTAGAAACAATGAATCCTATCAAGCAACCAGAGTTCACACAAAAGATGCACTTGTGAGGATTTAACCTGACCAAATAATGGCAACACCTTTCGAATACCAATCTCAAATGATAGGAATGACGCATTCTCATACGAGAATGAGCAGCAAGGTTACCCAAAACACTTCGATAATCGATTTGATATCATGGAAGATCAAGGTCATATCCCGCTGAAAAGTAGCTCTGACATTCTTAAGGCCAAAAGGCATTTTCCGATATGAAAAAGTTCCCCAAGGAAAAATAAATGTAGTATTATGTTGGTCCTCAGGTTTAATTTGTATCTAATTATATCCAGAAAATCTGTCCATAAAGGAAAAAACCTTTCTACCCGCACACTCATCCAAAATATGATCAATAAATGGCGTGGGAAAATTTTCCTTAGGACAGGCACGATTCAAATCACAAAAAATCAGTACATATGCGGATCGCTCCCTACTTCTTGTCCACCAGAATGGGGTTTGAAACCCACTCTATCAAGGGAACGGGATAGATAAAACTGGCTTTCAATAGTTTCTCTATCTCTTCCTTAATCGCGGGTGCTTTCCTAGGATTCACTGCACGCAAGCATTGTCGAACAGGCTTAGCGTTGGGATAAGTCTTAATCTCATTTTCAACAATGCGAGGGTTGATACCTGGAATTTCATCCTAACTCCAAGCAAAGATATCACAAAATTCTTTAAATAGCTCGGTGTATTCTTGAATCTTAGCATGGGAACATTCTGCCCCAATATAGACATTCTCTATCCTACCAGGATCGCGAGAGATGTTGATAGGAATCGTTGGAGGTATATTTTCCATGTTTCCATCAGCCATCAGACTAGGAGAGCTTAATGGAACCATAGGACTACTAATTCTCTCACTAAGAACCTCCCTAAATTCCTCACTCTCCAAGAGGTCAAGCTCAGGAAGAAAGTAAGATCTATGATGGAGCTCTTCCCATGGTGGCTCAACTCCCGACAGGGCCTCAATAATTGCTTCGTCTGAAGGAAAAACACTACCAAGGTAGTTGTGCACATGAGAAGACTATACTTCCCATGCATGCAGCACATAAGGGTCCTCCTCCTCCATCTATGAAGAGGAAGGACTGGGCTCTGTAACACACCCTACATTAGCTTGATAAGCTACCATAGTTGCAGGAAACAACACGTCCGTCATGATGGGCTCACTCGAAGTACTTGGTGTAGAAAGAATCCAGGGATCTTCCATATGACTCATGTGAAAAGACACTGATCTCATAGATGTAGAAGCCTCACCAGAACTAGACCCTATCATCAGGATAGGTTAGGAAAACTAAAACTTCCCATGAGGGATGGATACATGCCCACACCCACACTCCTAGTTTCCAGCTGAGAGTGCTCTACAATCGAGATTGAAACTCCCGAAGATGAGGTAACTGACGGATTCTTGAATGACGTTTGATCAATCATAACTATCTTCCCATTAAATGGAAAGCATACAATGCAAAATAGTGAAGCTACGACTTGCATACTGTACATCCGATTCCTACCCAGTAAGAGATTGTACTCAAGGGGTGCATCAACCACCTCAACCTCTATCGCAATGGTATTCCCTCCCAAACAGACCTTAAGGGAAGGAAGCATCCCATGCGGTCTAAACGATCTCCCATCAAACACAGTTAACATGGTCACTGATTTAAACAACTCAGAGGAACCTAAACCCTTCCAACATGATAAATACATCACAGAAGCAACAACACCTTCGTCAATCACAGTGCGCTTGATGGTCATGTTCAGACATTCTACGTGAATCAAAAGAGACACATAGGAAGGCAAGCGATGTTGAAGTCTTGTGGTTTCAAATTTAATCACGGAGGAAGAATTATCATCATTCACACCAAGGGCAGAAATCAAAGCCTTCCTTTGTGAAGGACAACTCTAAAGTACTTCTAGTGCAGACAACGCACAAGGAGTGTGGCCCAAATCCTTGACAACAGAATAGTTCTGGGCAGCTCAGGCATTAGGATTGTGCCCCGAACACTTAAGGAATCCATTAGGAATGAAAAGTGTAGCTTCACATTTATCTACAGGTTTTTCAATATGCAAAGGAGTCCCTGGTGGATCAGGTTCCTTTCTTGGGTTGGGTTGTGACGAACCATAGTCCTTCACACGGGTCACAACTTTTACACCATGTACCATGTTAATGCAAAAACTATCACTACCCTCCGGTGGATCCTGATTACCACCAGACTAATCATGGGTCCTCGAGTTCATATTTTTATTGTGAGGTAAAGGGTTAGTCAGCACATCTGGGCCCTGCGCTAAGAATCTCGAGGCTTCATCGATACGAGAGAACAAGTAAGTGAGGTGATCTTCCTTACACAACTTGCAAGGAAATTTAACCTTACATTTAGATTGCTTGGCCCCCCTAGCATTATGGGTGTTCTTGTCATTATTAATAGAATTTTCATTCCTATTCCCACCCTTACGATTATTCTTGCCCTTCTTTTTATTTCATCTGGGCTGCTAGTTACCCTTCTGGTATGATGATTGCACTGAAAGCACACTCACCGTTTGGGTGGGTTGAGATGAAGTCATGGCTTGTCCCAAAGCATATTGCTTGATTAAAAATTGACTAACTTGTTTCACAACTGAATCCATAGGTTTAGCCCTCACACAACCAACAATTCCATCGACATGTGGACCAGGTTTAACTTTGGGGTAAAAACTAGAACGTAGAGCATTGGGAATGATCTAATATAACAAACCAGACTGAGTATAAATCAAATCCAGTTCCTGCACCCTAAAAATGGCTTGTTCCTCATTTTTCACTCCAGATGTAGAAACATCCTTCACTATATATGGAAATAACGACTTAAGGAACTATTCGAGGAGGAATTCTGGCGGTATAAAGGTTTAATTAACCTCTTCCATCTATGCCACTCTTGGATATGATACGAGATATGTGCAACTTTATCCTACCAAAATTTCAACAAGAGTACTATACCAACGTCGTAACGCACTGGTAGCTGGAAGTGGTTAAGAAATGTCATCACTAGGTCATCGAGCAAAGCGAATGCCCCCCTAGGTAGCTCTATATACCATTTTGTGGCAGGCTCTGTAAGGGTGCATTGAAACAGCCTTAAATGGATTGAGTCCTGGGGTAAGGAATTTGGAGAGCACCATAGGTTAAAGGTAGTAACATGTTCGCTCATATCCTCTCTCAGTTTGCCCTCAAATTTGGGTATGTCTAAGGGAAGCTTATTAGGGACAGCAGGCCAAGTCGGGTCATGAGCTATAGGATCGTTTGTCAATCTCGACAAGTCAGGAAGATTCAGCGTTACGAGGAAAGGGATACGAGGATGAGTAGGTCAATGGAATGCTCCTTGATAATTTTGATTCACATAGGTCTGATTACCATAACCACCATGGCCTTGGCCATAGTGCCCTCCTCTCGTTTGACCCATATAAGGTGGCATTGAAGCACCATAGTGTGGTTTACCTTAACTATTTGGAGCTACAAAGTTGTAATTTGGAGAGTAAGAGGGTTGTTGATACTCGCACCCATAAGGTGAAGAACCCTGTCCATACTACGTCCCATAATAGGGTTCATAATTCATCGCATGAGATGTCCCATGAGACACTCCGTAAGTAGGAATACACATTCCAGAAGTAGGAATATATGCTTCGGAAGTAGTAACATGACCTCTAGAAGTATGAACACAACCTCCCAAAACCACAGGCAGTATTTGAACCTGAGACACAACTGGTTGAGTAACCGCAGAACGGACATGACTCGTAGCAATGCTCCAACCCGAAGGACCACATGAATAAGGTGGAGGGTGAACATTCAAAGAACTAGGGATAGAGGATGAAGGGACCTATGTAATTATGTACATGTTATTCCCCTATAGTCGCTAGTCTCGAATCTGGTATCCTAATAGGATCACTAACCCTAGACCTAGGAGGAATATGTGATGTAGCTTCCACCACCGGGATGGAAGGTGCAATGTGACTTGTGCTCCCAAACCTCTCCGCATGGTAAGGAATGAGAGTGCACCCAGGAATAGTGTTAGGCTCAAACTCAAACTCGACATGGAATTCCAAATCATGTGTGGGAAAACCAGGCATACCATAACTACCATAACTAGTGCTCGCGGGTTCAAAATGAGTCTCATCATCTTCCAGCATTCCATACTGGTGATGCGTCAATGGGGGATCAACACTAGAGTAAGTAGGTCTATCATGAAAAGTACCTATCTCATAAATTACAGGGCCTAACTTAGTCAAATCAGGTGAAGGATCATAGTTAAGATTAAACTCCCCATCTTCCACTTGAACGGGAAAAGGTGGTTCAGGAATACCTTCTACATGGTCTCCCATCATGTGTTAATCAATGTGCAAAGTAGTGCACCTAGATTGTATATTTCTCTCTCCCAAAGGAGGAGGATATGTAGAAGGTGGAATTCCTAATAAACGACGAGAACGGCAAGGAGCCGCACCTGAATCCACAATGACTCAAAAAATATAAAAGACTCTCTATCTACACAAACCCTAGGAAAGCTAATGTGCATAGAGCAATCACTAAAAAAATATAAATCTAAACAAAAGAAATCAAGGGTATGATAAGTGAGCTCCCGAATGAAGCAAGTGTGTCTCGCCTAGGAGAGGCTTGAGACTCCCATACACAACAAGCAGAGGTATGTAACCAATTGTTGTGGCCCTCAGCTTCAACGCATAAAGAGACTATGCTGTCTGACCCCAACCTATCCAGGACACCCACAGAATAACCCCTGCAGAGTACCCCCTCAATGTCCTAGGTAAGGCCACTAAGGTCACCTCAATACAATCAATGCTCAGGTGGACATTTGTAAGCGGGATTGACCGTATGGGTAGGGTAGCAAAGCCGAAAACTCTCGAAAGAGCCCCCAGATATGAATATAATCCTGGAAATATCTCCGGTGCTACTCAGTTATGACTAGGGGTCATCCCAATCAATAACTGCTCACACTGCCTCGTGCTTAACTCCCTTTTGAGAGGAGGATCTTGAGAAACACTAGTTATACCAAGGAATTTCACACACTCACCTAGACAGACACATACATGTTGTTGTTTAGTGGTCTTGGAGAATTTACTTACAATGAACTATTCCAATACCCTAAAACCTAATCTTGTTGGTGAACCCTATCAAATAAAACAGTGTAGTTCATTTTAATTAAGCATTGCTTTTAATTGGATTTATTCCTCAAAAGAGGTATATGGCCATGCAACTAATGGCATTATGACACAACATGAAGCAAAATGCACACCTAACAATAAATGAAAATGCATTGTGTCCATGAAAAACAGGGTATGCTACTACATGAAATGCACAATTTTCTTCAAATGATAAATGCAAGCTTTCCTATATGAAATCCCGACTAATACTCCAAAGCAAATCTAGTGCAAGTACTATGCAAAATGCAAGATGCAATGCATGATGATAAGCAAATATTTTTGGATTTTTCGAAATAAAAATGAGATATTAAAGCAAAAGAATGGCTCTACAACCCCAAAACTCTGCAAGCACACTCAAGCAGCACTTAAGCAAAGTACTAAGGTAAAATAAATCTAATGCACTATTCCCAAAACAAAAAATCGAAAATGCCATGACAAGAACATTCTTCAAAAAAGAAATTTTACGCTAAAAAAACGTCTATGGTCAGAAATTGAGGTGTATACAGACTCTAGCAGTATCAAAGGAGACTCAACAATCATCAAAATTCACCCAGAAACCATACAACTTCCTCTAGAAGGAAAAACTAAGGGCATACGTCACTGTTCATAGTAAACCCATGTGTGTGCGTAGAAATAGCAGTGAAACCCGCATATATACGCGACTGTGAGCTAAAAAATCGCGTACATGAAGATAGGTGCATAAAAATAAATGCAAATAGACAAGCTAAGACAAAGTTCACACCAATCGGACACTACCAAGAAAACATGCCCCTAGACCTGACACAGAAACAAGAGAAAAAGAGCAATTCAAAGTCATTGAATGCCGATAAAAAAACCCCAAAGGACAACTACTAGGAACTCCCCAGCGGAGTCGCTAATTCTGTTATGAAGAGAAATTCCTATGGCTTGGGGTAGCACAATAGACAGCTTGACTCTAGAAATCAATCCTTTCCAATATGCAATAGAAATCAAATATCTAACACTAAAAGGATCAGACCTCGTACCTTATTCCGGACGGTAGAAGTAGATCCCCGTTGAGCTTTCTAGCTCCAGCTTGAATTGATAAACCACTTCCTCAATAACAAGTAAACAAGACAAGCATACTGTATATATGGGTGTTAGATCTATTATAGCATATATAATCAACAATGTATAAGCATTTAAAATCATCCATGGATAAAATATTCATTCAAACATATTGGACAAGAAAAGATATTTCTATTAGTATAAAATCAGAGATTACAATGGATACAACCTCTGTCAGCACGTCTGTGAATCAGAGAAACTAAATCCCCCACTTGGACCTCCACCACCTCAATCCTCCATCTCTTGATAGTAAGCTCACAAGCAAAAGGCAAGCTTGGGAAGAACACAAAAGTGCTCCAAGGGACAAAGGGATGCAGACTCAAGCACAAGTTTCAGCAACAATGGACTATAGTTTTTTTGCTCTCAATTCTCTTATGCCTTCAATGTATCCAAATATTTCTTTATATATATTTTCAAAGGGGTAATCAAAGGTCGAATTCAAGCAACCTCAAGGCATATGAAAGGCCAGGAGTCAAGTGAGTCAAACAAATGTCAAGGAAAACTCTAAAAGGATTTGGATTTTGCACACATCCCGATGTACGCGGTTTTAGGGGTCAAACTTGCGTATATACGCGATTAGGGGTTTAAAAGTAGCGTGTATTAAAATTTCACATGTTTATAGGGATGGTCAAGGAAACATCAAAGGACGAAAAATGGTCCAAGGGGTCTAAGGAGTCTGCAAAGGGATAGGGGAAGGCCATACAAGTGTGATTCACCTGGAGCGGTAAAATCAGCTATAACAAGAAGGGCCACTACCCCCATGTATTGTAGATGGGACATCTTAACTGGTCAATATGGGTCATGGCAACTGACATATCATGGTTTACATAACTATGCTGGGGACACCTGTAGGGTTGTTGGTGATAGTTTGTGGTGTGGACATGGGTCCACTAGCAATTGGTATGCCAGAAAATGGATCCAGATTTGCACCAGCCATGGGGCTTGATGGTGCAGTGTGCAGGTCTGGTTCAGATTGACATGGGTTTGAATTCGAATCAGAGGCTATGTGGCCTTCTGATGGTGTGGGAGGTCATCGAGAATGGTCTCGACGATGTCAGTTTAATGACCCAAGTTGAGGTGGTTCGCCTCTTAGGTGTGAGGGCTCAATTGTGTTAAATTTGAATGTCAAACTAGTGGTAGTGACTATTGGTCACTTGGCCACCAAGACTGCCAGAAGATAGCGCTTGGATTTTTCATCATGGGCGTGCTACTCAATCAGTGGGGGTCATTGCTCATTTCGCTTGGAAATTCCTCTCAGCGACCAGATACTTTGGGGTTCCCATGGTACTCCTCACAATGAGTTTCTGGGTTGAGCCCAAGTATTTCCCATGATTAAAGTAGCCAGGGACTTATGTCCTCAAAGACTACAAATTTTTATCTTAGTGTAAATTTGTAAATTTTACTGGCTCTCTCAGCATCATGAATTGAGTTGGGTTGATTTATGTGGTATGGTGTGTATGTCTTTTTGTTTTTCTGTTACATCTGGTAGCTGCAAATGGTTTATGAATATTCTGTAGTGTTCATATCATTGTGGATAAATGCAGTAAATAATAATCAGAAATTGTTTTTAGACATGTAGCATTTGTAATCCTGAATTGTGATAGCCTAACTAGATGACTACCTTACACCTATATTCTTCTTCAGCCAGGAGAAGTTGTTGGGCTCTCAACACAATGGGACTAATCCCATCCTTAGATCCACACATCGCCTTCTGGATGCAAGGTTGGTCAACAGGGAGGACGTTGAGCACCATGAGAATCCCTCCTTCTCTACCCCCTCTACCTTCCAAGTCACCCGTTTTTAGTGGCTTCGAACAATGTTAAGTGAAGTGCCTATTACTACGAGCTGTGCCCTTCGTCTTATCCCAGAATACCCCGAAGGGTGATTACTGGGTAGAGGAGGAAGGGTTAAGCAATATTGTTGATTTTAAGTGAGTTGTAGTCAAACTATATTCATTAACCCATTCAATATTTAATTTACACTTTGTTTTGTAAATGAAATTGACATTAACATAAACAGAAACAGAAATAAAACAATTCAGATGGACAGAGGTGGATGAGCCACACTGACAGTCCTTAATTATTAAAAATCCAATTCTGAGTGACAGATCACATGTTTTGGGTCAAATCTGGCTAGGGGGTCATCAAATTTTTCTAGAAACAGGCGAGGGGGTCGATCATATTTTGCAGATAGAAGCGAGTTGTTTTTTGGAAGGGGGTCACACCTTTTGGGGTTAAATAGGTTACCTAGTCACACCTGTGAGGCCTAAATGAGCAACTTGGTCCCCCTTCTGGGCCCGATAAGAGCGAACTGCTCCGGAAACTAAAAATGTTTTGACCCTGAGTCAAATATAGCCAACAGTAACATATACTATGGCCAAATGAACTGGGATTTTCCTTGTGGAGGCTTGGTAGTAACTGAAAATGTAAACAAACAAGAATCTAAGCTAGATTTAACAACAAAATTAACCTAGGAAAAAAAAATAGAACTAAAAACTGAAATTTTGTAAAAACAGACCCAGGGATCCTGTGGGATCAACTTGGTATGGTCGCCAGTTCTGTAGCAGAAATTTCTCCCTTTCAACATGGCAGGAATGGCTACCTTCCATATATAGGATGGAAGGGTAGGTTCCTGGTGGTGAAATCCAAGAAAAACGGACAAAAAATGAAATAGAACGAAAATATAATAAATGGATGGAAACCCCTCTACAAACACTGTTGGGTTTTAGCTCTAGCAACCTGCATACAACTGTTAGAACTTAAATACCTACAAAAACATGTTAGAAAATAAACCTGCAAGCAAACAATGGATTAGAGAAAACAAATAAACAACATAAACAATAAGCTATACCTTCTCTTGATGGAATGGGCCACCATGCCCTATCTTGGAGAAGCACCTCTCTTGGATGGGGGAGCTATGGCTCAATGGAAGATGGAGGAGAGGGAGTGTGGGTGGCTTGAGAGACAAAGGGGTCTCAAAGCATCCACTCAGGAAGCATAATAGTATGTAAGGGAGAAGTGTTTTGAGAGTGACCCCCACCCCTCTATTTATAGCTTTTTTAGGGTTCTAAGCCCTTGGTCAGGGATTTATCCCCTTTCACCCTAATTTTAGCTCCTTTTAGGGTTTTAGGCTCCTTTGAGGGGTTTTAGCCCCTTTTTGGAGGTTTTATCCCATAGGAGAGTTATTTAGGCTCTTTTTTTGGGGTTTGTAAGCCCTTTTTCTCATTCTTAATCCTTTTTTAGGGTGTGGGGATCCAATGGGGTGAAATGAGGATTGTGCATGGGTGTCCTTGGGTGGTGTAGGCCATGTAGAGCTGAATGAGGGATTTTTTGGGTTAACAAATATGATACAATGGAAATTGAACATAGATAGGAAAGGAGACAGTTAAACCATATACTGACTCAAAACGAGTCTTTCATGTTCCACTTTTCTTAGTTATTATGTCATCTCAAAGTACATATTTAATCTTACTATCCCAAGACTTCTTGTTACTTCCAACTATTTTCTTAAGGATGGCCATTAAGTTTTTATTACTTGAATCTGCAATACCATTTCCCTAGGGATAGTAGTTGTATGAGTGGGATAGGATAATTCCATATTTGAAGCAAAATGATGTGATATTTGTTGAACTAAAATCTTAGGCATTGTCGGTTTTTATTTTTGATGGAACACCAAATCTTGTGATAATATTGTCCTCAAGGAATTGCATAATAAATTTATCAGTAGCATTTTTTATGGGTGTTGCTTCTACCCACTTAGTGAAATACCAGTTACCATGGGGATCCAAGAAAACTCATTGCTTGAATTGTCTTTGAATTTCCTAATGAGACCAATTCCCCACTGTTGGAAATGGGATAACACCACAACTGGTTGCGAAGGAAAGGCTACCAACATTTGCTTTCCTGTGAATAACTAGCATTGAGGACAACACCTTACAAACTTGTGTACATCTATGAATAAGGGAGGGCTAATAATAACCTTCTCTATGATTGTTATGGGTTTGTGTGTCTGCTACATAATGGTCCCCACAACATCCTACATGAAATTCAGTTAAGAGTTGTTTACACTCTTGCTCATTTACACGTCTAAGTATTATTCTGTCAAGGTTTCTCCAACCAGTTCCCTCTTGAGTGATGAAATAATTGATGTATTTAAGCCTTATATAAATTATTTTGTGACCCTTAAGGTGATTGGGACATGTAAGATTAAGGAGAAAGAAAATTATATCTGCATACCATGGATCCTACTCTAACTATTGAAGTCCTGCTAACTTTACTTCCTCTAGATCATTGTTCTAACAAACCAAACCTAAATCCTCCTCATCCCCTTGTGTTAACATCGTGGCTAGACCTTGACTTTTGATTAATTTTGTGGGCCTAATCTCTAGATATCAGAATGGATTGTTCATTTTTCCTCTTTACCACCATACAATCAACGAACTGAATCTAAAAGAGTAATTATCCTGCCTCTGTGAAGAAATTTTTTTGCAAATCACTGTCATTGATATATAACTTATGATTTTGACTCCATGCCTAATGTTAGCCACTTGTTTCATCCATTACAATCCAAAAAATTGTTTCTTTGAAGATATTTCTAGCCTTTGTGTCTATTTATTGAGAGATCCCTCTCTGGTATGAAAGAAGCTAGCTTTCCTCCTAAATAGTAGTTTTTTGGTTACCTTGGAATTATCCTCCAATAACCAAGGGTAAAATCTGAGTGATAACATCTTGGCGGCATTGTGGGGGATGACGGTGTAAATCTACCCTGGGAAAAACAACAGTATTTTGAAGAAAGTAGAATTTATGTGGGAAAAAAGAGTTCTTGGATTCGAAGTTGGTTGTATTTTTCTCTAGTGACTTCACATTCAGATTCAAGAAGGTGGTTTCAAAGATGACATCCTGGATTTCAAGAGACTGCATACAAGAGGTAACCCTAATTCTGAAACCTTATATAGTGTGGAATATACAGGAATTTTAATTAGGTGAATAAAGGGAAAAGAACAAGAAATTGCTTCTGAGTTAGACATATCATTTTCTCAAACTCAAGAATAAATTCTCAGCTTTCAAGATCTTGATTTGGAATTAAAATTTGAACACTCTCTTTCAAGATCTAAGTCTGAATATGATTTAAAGAAGTTTGTAGTTGATCAAAATATGTTTGAGTCTTATATCTTAGATTCTCTTTGGAAAAATATCCAAAATATTGTAAGCGGAAGAAAGACAACCAATAATCCAAACCCCTTAGCCACAAATATTTAGTACTTTTCCAAGCACTCCTAGAGCTATGGATACTAGGTTTGATCCATTAGCTTTATCAGTTGTCTTGCATGATCACCCACATAACTATTCTCAAATAATTGCATTGTTTTATGGGGAGGGAAACTTTATAGCCAAACGACATGTAGACATATTTTATGATTTTATTGACCTAGAGGAGGGGGATTATGATGTTGGAAATATGAGACTATTTGCACAAAGTTTTTCAAGAAAGGAAAAGAAGTGGTTTAAAGATCTTCTTGCAAGATTTATTGCTAATTTTGAATCCTACCAAACTCTTTTTTTGGATAGGTGGTGTTACAAATAAAACTTCCTATGGCTTGGTGTGGACCACAACAAAGAGTATGACACCATAAATCAATCCACTTCAAATATGATAAAGAGATTCCAACACTAAGGGATGGAAATCATACCTTGTTTTGAGCGTTCATAGTATCTCCCCATTGAGATTTCAATCACACTTGCACCTACATTCCATTCTCAACAACAACAAAATATACAAGCATGCAAGATATTAAGCATTAGAACCTACTCTAGCAATATCAATCCGATATATATATAATCAAATAAAATACATCCATGGACAAGAATATTCATAGTTACAAAAATACAGTAGATGAGAAACGGATATTTTTATTAATTATAAACAGATATATAAGTGACAAACTCTGTTGTCACCTCGTCGAAACGGAGAAACCGAGTCCTCCAGCTATGCCTCCACCACATCAATACTCTATATCAATGACAAGCTCACAAGACAATGGCAAGCTTGGGAAGGAAATAAATGGTTGCTAAAAGGATAAAGGGATGCAAACTCAAGTATGTAAGAATGGGGCACAAATCCACTATATTTTTTTTGCTCTCGCCAATTATCCTCCTCTAATTCATCCAAGTAGCTCAATATATATCCCTTCAATATGAAGTGAAGGATCGAGGCAGATCATTTCCAGGAATATAGAAGGACAATAGTCAAGTTATTCGTAACTAAATGAGGAAATATACAAATATTTTATTTTTGGGAACATTTCTCGATGTACAGGGGCATAGTAGAGCAAGCTTCTTGTACATGCGATCTGTAAGGTGGTGGACCGCGTATACTAATAAAAATTATTTTTTTAATGTACTTTCTAGAGCATCAAAGTTTATAATGAGCACAGGGGGTCCAAGGAGTCCGCATATAGATAGAGAAGGCCATAAAAACATGATATACCAAGTGTGGTAAAATCATCTATAATAGGTGGGAAGATAAGAAGAATCCTATGCAAATCTTATCCCAATACAATAATCTAAAGAAAAGAAATTTTGAGACTATGCATGATTTTTCAAGTAGGATTATGAGGGTATATAATGCAATTTCCACTGATATAAAACCCCTTGTAGGAGATGCAAAGGTGCATTATGTTGATGCATTTGACAGTAATTTTGTGTTACTATTGAGGGAGAGAAAATATGCCAATTTTCCTACTATGTTTAAATATGCTCTGGAAGTGGAAGATAATTTAATGGATTTTGGAAAAATGAAACAAAGAGTGGAGGTATACAGGATAAATATTAGATAAGAAAATCAACCTTCCACCACTTCTTCTAAAGATGCAAAATTTGATATAATGATGAAAACCATGGAGAGGTTGATGGATAGATTAGCTTTGGATAATAGGCCTTCAAAAAGAGATCATCCTGAACCATAAATCAAGAATCCTAACTTTAAGATACCTCTTTCCCCTCATATTATACAGAGAGAGAAAAAATCGAAGAAATGTTGAGGAACAATAGATAAGACCACCTTTCTGGAGAACTTTGTAGATGATGAAGAAGAAAATGATCCCATGGACAATCAAATACACCATTTTGATGATGTGGATTCTGAAATCTACCTCACAGAATAAGAGTAATTTAATACCTTTGAGTTGGAAACAGATCAATACTAAATAGGATATCAAAATATTGTGAATGATCTCTAGAGGAAGTTGAACCTGAGAAGTAGGGATGTATTGTAAATAAAGGAACACTTCCTCCAAATTAGCCTTCTAGCAGTCAACAAAACAAAGAAAAAAAATAGAACATTGTACAGAAAGTTCCAGCAAAAAAAAAGATATCAAAAGAAAATAAAAAATAAATACCTATAGAAAATGATAGAATACTCTCCTCCTTTAGTTTGCAGAATGAAATATCAAAAATAAAAATTTCCATCCCTTTCAATGAGTTATTGAAAAACAATGAATACAGATAAAAGATCACTAGAATGGTCATAAATGATGGAGAGTGTCATCCTAATACATTAGATTTGTCAGATGATGCCCCAACTATAGTTCTTGGCCCCATAATAGAAGATACTGATGAAGAATATATTCCACCTTTCTATGTCAGTCTAAATTTTCATGATATGATTTTACACAATGCCATGTTGGATTCAGGGGTTTCACATAACCTTATGCGAAGAGTGGTGGTTGAAAGTGTTAGGATTATTAATCCTCCCTTGATCATACTATCTATTAGATTAATTTTGCCTTACTTAGGAACCTTAATTAATTAATTGGGTCCACTTGGCCTAATGGCGCAACGTGTACCAGTCACTGGAATGTGGGGAACACTACTAGAGGTTAACTTCCACTTACTACATGTGCATGCATCATATTGGGTGCCTCCTATACCAATCCTTACATTTTAGGAGCTATTGGAAGTCCCAGCACCAACCTACTTCAGTTAGTTGGAGTTAGTACTAGTTAGTCTCAATTAGCCTGTAAGCAGGAATATTTCACCTTTTGCAGACAGAAGTTGCTCCTTTGGTCTGAATGGTTCAGATACAGAACAAATGAGTGAACAACAAAGGATGAAGACCCTCCTTGGATGTCATAGATACCTGGAATGCTGCTTCAATAGTGAACCTGTGTGCCTGTAATCAGATCAAACACACAAACACATCAAAGCTACCATAACATAATCTATTTATCCATGTCTGTGACTAAGGAATCCAACAACATTTACATGTGAAATAAAAACAACAGTAATGTGGGATGGAAATCAGTTTTTCATTAAGATGAATGGAGAAGATTACAACCAATTAAGCCTTAGTGTTGACGTGTGTCTCCATGAAACCAACACTTCATCCCAATAAGCTCCAACTTTATTCTCTATGCTCTCAAATGGCTTGGGCCAAGTGGGAAATCCAACAGCATAACAATACCTCTATGGTTCTCCCCCTTCAACCATGGACATGAGATTTTCTTTATAAGGCTCAATGGATAGGAATGGTTTAGAGATTTGTGGATGAGGTGGCCTACAATATCCTATGATGGGGGATCTCGAGCTCAACTGACCCATAATGTTAGGGATAAGAGAGGAAATGAGGCTCATGATCTAGAAGCCTCGAGAAACCTCTCTTTTTCCCATTTTAATTAGGGTGCCACCTTTTTCCTCTTATGGTAGAGTGGTTCAGGTTAAAAATGCTTATGGACCAAAGGTTACAAGTGGTGGCATTGCTTATGGTAAACAAGATACAAGTAGTGTGAGCAAGGTACCGCTCATGGTTAATAAGGAAAGTGTGGTGCTGAGTATTTTCATGAAATATTGACAAACAACATGGGTTTTCTCTCCAAGTGCTGGGATTAAGGGAAAATATGTAAGTCAAGGATCTTATCAAATGGTGGTGATAGGATTTTGGTATAACACAATGCCCCCCAAAGCATGAGTCTTAGAGGGATAGGATAAACAAGAGCTTTGAGAGAACAAGTCGTTGCTACCAAGTGAAAATGTCAGCTCGATAGACACAAGTACATCAATATTTTTGACTCATAGACATCAATAGTTTTGACTCATAGACACAAGTAACCAACTCATGGCTGCAGACCAATATAAGGCAGATCCATGAGAGGAATAAACAAGCATGGCTACTAGAATAAAGCGTAGATCCATGTGATAGAGGACTCAAACTTGGACATAGCTACTAGACATACAACGTACATCTATGTCATACAAACGCAAATTTGAGAATAGCCACGACCATACAAATGTGGATCCATGCTAGATATACAAAACTCCATTGCAACCTGGGGAAAAGCAATGAGCTCTTTAAACAAATACCTAGGGTCTTCGTCTCATCTTCCACAAAGCACGATTCTATCCATGCAATTACAATGATCTGAATTCGAACATGGTAGAAACCACTTGATTACCGGCCAATGATGTGAACCGTTAACAAGTGCAAGGGAGATCACCATTGATGTGACATGTCAATGATTCCCAAGGTACCCTAGTACAATATACTGAGTGTGAATAGATGTCCTGATGTCGAACACCTAGTTGATTCTATTGATAAAAGGTCAATGATGTGAACCTATTTTGAGAGCAATAGAATCTGTCATTAAGGCATACAGATCTCAAGGTACTAAGTTTTTGTTGCTAAGACTATTTCCCGGATGATGAGTTGATGTTGATGGGAATAGTCTCGTCGAAGGAGGGACATGATGAGTCCCACATCAAGGACACGAAACTTGGAACATAGTTCTGGAATGATATGAAAAACTGACACATAGACTGTTCTGACTAAAGAGGAAAAACTTCTTCAAAATCCCTTTGAACATCGAGCGGCACGACAAAAGACTTGGCAACATGACTAAACAGGACAAATACATAATGTGATAGTGGACAATGCAATATTTTGAAAGACTCATGAGTGGTATGACTCATGAAAGTGGATCATCACGAAGATCAACTGAATACCCAATTGACTGACATGATATGCATACAAGTCCCATGTTCAAAGGTAACGACAAACTACTGCCATTTATTTGCAAAATGATTCCCTTCCCATTTTCCCCATCATGATCGATGAGTGCCTCTTTTCAGTTTTATGATTTCAAAGAGGGTAACAAACACTCAGTATATTTTGTCTGAAGATGAGTCCAAACTCATATATTTTACAAACCTGAGAGAGGAGGGGTTCGTTCCCAAAACGTTCATGTTTAAAGATCCTGAAATATTACGAAAGAAGACTCCAAATGGGTCCTTTTTCTTATGATTTAGTCCTTGAGGCCTGAAAAATGTGTAAAATCATACCTTAGAGAACTCTTCCAGTCATGATCGCCTAGAGTGTTCCTTTTTTGTAAATAGTCTATCCGAACAGAAAAAGAGATAACCTACCATTGGAGAGACGAATCTTCGAATGCTTTAACGAGCGTGAAGAAGAAAATATTGCTCGACAATATTTTCATATTTAGGGAGCCTAAAAAGAGTTTAAAGATGACTCCATGAGGTTTCTTTACACAATGTCAATTTTTTACGATCCTGGAAAGAATCAAAAATGGACTTGGACCTTTGATACTGGGTTTAAGGAGTGTGATCAAAGTGTCGTAACAAATGCTCATCGAATTTTTCCATTTTATGGAAGTACAAAAAAGTCATAAACAAACTCCCAAAGCTTTTTTCTATGGTTCTTCTATCCTGCAATCGGCTCAAAAAACAAGTGTTAAATGCGCTCATGACTAACATTAAGTGATTACGACAGATAAATTTCGAGAAAAAAGTGATTTTAAATCAAAACTATAGCATATCAAACCCAAAAATGCCTATATAAGTCATTTAAATAGTAAAAAATAAAATCATTTTACTATTTACCCATAGTGAAGAGCACTTGGAGCACTTTCCTAGCCAGATCTTCAGTTGCTGATACCAGGAGTTCCCACCGTCAGATTTGAGCACCGTCAGTTCCAGGTAATATTTAAAACCATTCTCTTTCTTTTCATAGTCCTCATTTTGAGTTTTGATAGGGTTTTGGGCTTGTATGGAAAGCCCTAAAACCATGGAAATGGGCGCCGCACATACCCCTTGTGGGATACATGGTACCTCATAAGAGCCACACCTAAAACAAGGCTGACAAGCGGTGCCACCGCTTGTCTCAAATGGCGCACAGGCAGTGTCGGCCATGGAGATTTAGAAATGGTAGCACAAGCAAAAATAAATCATTCTTTTGAATTTAAATGATTAAATATTATTCTAATGTGTGCTATCATTGTTTTTCGCAGGTCTTTCTTGCTCAATCATGGTGATATGGAAAGAAAGACAACATGACCATGATGACGCTCTCACTGAAAGGAATGCGGGTTGTATAGCCACATTACGAGACTGTGGGCTCCTGAAATTTTTCTGAACCCCAAGCATGGTATCACATGAGTGGTAGCTAGAGCACATACTTCAGATGTGGAATCCAGAGCAACAGTACTTCAAGGTTGGGGCCAATATTTTGATAGTAGAGGTAGAGGACATCTACTTCTTGACTGGTCTCTTGAGATGGGGTGTTCCCATCACGCTGATAGGTTCCCAGGGAGGGGATATTACCATGCGAGAGCTGATAGACCCTCACTATGCCCCAGGGACGAGGACATTGGGGAAGAAAATCCCCATCA
This sequence comes from Pseudotsuga menziesii, assembly GCA_001517045.1. Lineage (NCBI taxonomy): Eukaryota > Viridiplantae > Streptophyta > Pinopsida > Pinales > Pinaceae > Pseudotsuga > Pseudotsuga menziesii. The sequence goes on from LPNX010165689.1 coordinate 119,444, forward strand.
GAGCAGTGATGGACGGGCCTCTATGGACTGTCCTATTTACTATGCAAAGAGTGTTCGGGATTTATGGTGTGCACCAAGATTCTAGGGCACACATGTTATATGCCATAGAGGCCATGTCACCTACAGTGTTCAACTAGGTGGAATCCATTCTTCCAATATTCAAAGATTAGCTGACTAAGTGTCGGCAGGGAGAACTGAAGCAGTTTGGCTTTGGTTCCATTCTATCCTGCTTCTTCTTTGAGTGGGTACCACAGATGAGACCTCAGGTGGTCTTCACAGAGCTGAGAGCATGGGACCCCTACATGCTGAGGTTGGTCTAGATTATGGCTCATACTGGAGCGGGCAGGGGGAAGGTGAAGTTCGGTGACCCGTTCTTCAGATGGCTCTGAGATCAGATCCTCATGGTGGAGGATTATGCTTATGCAAGCACAGAGTTCAGCGGATATCTTGACCTACTGCTCCCACCTGGTAGATAGTGGGGTGACTTCGGTAAGAAGCAAAAAACCCTAAAATGGATAAAATGTTTTTATGTTTTTTGATGTTTTATTCTTTTTTTGTTAAGTAATGAGACCTGGATATTCTCATGCAGATGTTGGAGCAGCCTGACCTGGGGAATCGTCTCCATTGGATAGACGAGCTAGGGCCATCTTTGTACTACAGGGTGATGATATCATCGGGAATTTAGAGGGAAACCTGGAGATGTTGACCTTAGACATCCTAGATGCTTCCATTGATGACCTCCCTCTGAGGTATCGGAGACCTACAGCGGGAGTACTGGGTCAATTTAGTAGGATGCTATGTAGAGTATCCCGAGAAGTGATGTGCTACCACGAGCATCACTAGTGTATGAGATATCTACTGAAATCTCACAACTTCAGGATTTTGTATAGTGATTTTTTCCTAAAATCCTACGTGCTTCAGATGAGGTCTCGGGACCTATTTTTTGTAAACTTGTTCATATATATATATATATATATACATACATACTTTTTCTTAGTGTTTATATGTTTCAAATGGTGAATGTATTTTACATGAGTTTTATGTGTCTTTAAATGTTTATTTACAATGGACCATGTTTGATTTCAATGCCATGAATGGGCAATATGCCAATCTAGGATGTAATTAGCTAATGAGCCAGCGACTACATTATGTTCCCTAGGGATATGCCTATAAGTGATGGTTTCAAATGATATTTCTAGAAAGTGTACTCTCTGGAATAGGCGAAGAAGCACAGGGTTTCTAATGGGTTTCAAGGTTTCATTAGCCAAGGAAACATCTCTCTAGGTCTCGTCAAGGTTATTCAGGTACAAAAATATTTCTTCCTCTACAAAAGTGTCTGGGAGAAGTTCGACAGCAAGTTGTAAAGATGGAATCTAGCATTGAATCGATAAGACAGCTTTGAGTCCATAGACAACCTGGAATGGTTTGAAACCAATGGCTATTTTCACCGAAGACCTATAAGCCCAAAGAGCAGAGAAAAGAACATGGTGCCAGTTGGATTTATGATCTCCAACCATCTGACGAAGCATAGTTTTTAAAACTTTGTTAATGGCCTCTACTTGACCACATATATTTTTCATGGAAAAAACCTAGCTTCGCACTCAGTTCCTCCATCATTTGATTACGAAAATGTGATTCGTGATCTGTAACAATGGACTACGGGACTCCAAATCTAGCTATGATATGATTGAACAAGAAGAGAGCGGTAGTCTTGCCATCTTCTGCATATGTAGGCATAGCCTCGGCCCATTTTGTAAAATAGCCAGTGGTTATGATGATGTAACCATGCCCCTCGACTAAGGTAGGCTTACAGTGCATAAAGTCAATCCCATTTGGAAAATGGCCCAACGGGAATGACGGGGTGTAGCCGAGCACAATCTGTGCGCTTCTTGGGATAAAAGTGTTGACAAGGTGGGCATTTCTTAATAGCCTTATGACATTCTTTGAAGACAGAAGGCCAGAAATAGCCAGTGCAAAGGATTTTCTAGGCTGTAGATATCCTAGATAAATGACCACCACATGCTCCAGAGTGGCAATCATTCAACACATGTTCAACCTCCTCATGGGTGAGGCATCACTGGAGAATAGAATCAATCCCACGTCTATATAAGGTATCATTCAGGATGAGGTAGTATTTCATGTGGTGACGGATACGGTGGCGATCGTCATGAGATAAATGTGGCTGAAATCATTGTGTTTGGAGATAAATGAGCAAATATCCGTACCATGGGTTGGTAGTGCTAATCAGGAATAGGAATTCATCCGGAAATGAGTCACTGGGCTCAGATTCCATCGAAGCACAGGGAAGATTACACAAGAGCTTTGCAAATACCAAGGATTTCTTTGATGTGGCTTTGGTGAATTCCAGATCAAACTCCTGAAGTATGACTATCCATTGGGAGTACTTTCCCTCGAGCACCTAATGAGTCAGGATGTAATATATAGGGTTTTGGTCTGCCAATACAGTGGTTGTGTGGAGCAAAATGTAGTGACAAAATTTTTGTACAGCAATGACCATGGCCAATGCTAACTTCTCCACATGTGGCTATCGAGTTTCAGAATCCATGAGATTCTTACTAGCGTAGTAAATCACGTGCTCCTGACCGTTGGGATTTTCCTGCACCAAAACCATGGCAATGGTAGTAGCGGAGGCAGCAATATATAGGACAAAGTCCTTTGAATAATCTGGGGGGTGTATCACACGTAAATGAGTCAGAGCATGTTTAAGATTATCAAAGGCACATTGGGCTTGGTCATCCTAGAATAACGGGGTGTTCTTCTTGAGGAGACGCATATAACCGTGCGTTTTCTCAACGAAATTGCATACGAAACGACGAAGAAATTTTTCCTTCCCTTGCAAACTTTGGAGTTCAAGTAGATTAGTTCAGGCCGGTAGAGCTAAAATGGTGGTAATTTTCAATGGATCAGTCTGGATGCCATCTTTAGAGACCACAAAACCTAGAAGACATCCTGTTTCAATGCAAAAAACACATTTATGTGGATTGAGCCATATATTATAATGACGGCATCTCAGGAATATCTCTCTAAGATGACCAAGGTGGTCCTCCCATCATTGTGAATGAGTGGGGAGGTCATCAAGGTACAGTTAAACAATATGTTTAATATTGTGAAACACATAGGACATCGCACACTGGAACGTGGCTCCAACATTTTTTAATCCAAAAGGTAACTTCTTATATGCAAAGGTTCCCCATGGGAAAATGAATGTTGTCTTGTGTTGATCGATGGGTAATATCTCAATCTCTTTATAGCCAGAGAGGCCATCCATAAATGAGAAGATGACACTTCTAGCACAGTTGTCGATAATTTGATCGATGTCTGGAGTAGGAAAGTTGCCCTTGGGACAAGCTTTATTCAAATACCTAAATTCGATACAGACTCTAATAGTGCCCTGCTTTTTATTGACAGGTACAACATTCAATACCCATTTCGTCAGTAGTATGGGATAAATAAACCTAGCTTTAAGAAGTTTCTCTATTTCAGCTTTAATAGCTGCAGCCTTCCAAGGATGGACTTGCCTTAGTTTTTTCCTGACAGTTTTGGCCATGGGATAGGTTTTAATCTCATGGAACACAATGGATGGATCAATCCCTAGCATATCTTCATAGGACCAAGAAAAAATATCACAAAATTCTTTAAAAAGTGCATTGTATGCTTCAGATTCATCTGCCGAGCAGTTCTACCCAACATCAACATGCTCGATGGTATCAGGATTAGTTGATATGTCACTCGGATTTGTATGAGTAATGTTGCAAAGGTTTCCTTTAGAATCTGTGTCTTGCAACAATATGGGACTCTTGGGTACGTTGACAATATCATTAGGAAAGAAGGATGCATAATAAGGTTAACCAAACTGGTGTTCGGGAGGAACATGGATCTAGGATGGTGTTGACGGGCGTTTCTGATTCAGCCCACAACAGGGGAAAACGACCCAGTCCGGGATCCTTAGAACAGGTTCCAAGCTGTTTCAGGTAGTCGTTCCCAACAGGTTTATAGGCTCTGTTAGCCTGGGATCCTAAAAGGGTAATTAGTGCTATCGATTAGTAGGTGTTTAAACTTAATGATTAATTAGAGTTAAAACTGAGTTCTATGCTACTGTTATATGAAAACACTATACATAAATTTGTTATATAGATACAGCAGAATTCAGAAACAAACAAAAACTAATACACTACTATTAACTATATACACAAATATACAGCATTCACATGAAGAAATAAGCTGATGATGTTTCTGCAGAAACATATGTAATCATATTCACAGTTTTCATAACAAGCAAAAAAATAACATTAAAGAAATCCTAAAGTCCTACTCTAGCCCCTATCCCGATCGAGAGCACAATGAAACTAATACTGATTCTCAGCAAACACTGGGAAACGTAATGTAAGATCACATTTTGCAGAATAGTAAAGACATTTAAAGCCTGCAAATTAATACATACATTACTCACTATCATATACCAATAATAACAATTATTAAATACATGACAGATTAAACCAATATAACTGAAAACCAGAAGCAGCGAATACTTAAGAGATTACTTTCGCATAATTAATGAAAATGAATTATAACGAAAGATATAAAATTAAGAAATACAAATACTAACAACTGCAAGATGTAATAAACGCAAACCAGTTGTAAAACTTAATAAGACGTAAATCCAACATCACCAGTCCATAAACAAAATGTCAACAGGCAGGAAACCGCCTAGCAGCCCATCCGGTTAGAACCAGCAGTTCAGTACTTGCATTACAATAGTATCCCCCCCTAATCATAATGCCAACAGTTTATTAAATACATTCCTTTTTACCCATGATAGCATATTTGGGATCAAAAACAAATCTTAACGATCCCTAACTAATCGCCAAAGGAAAACGACAAGTGAAACCTGTCATTTTTCTTTTAGCCCTTAATCTCTCTCTCAGCCTACAGGATCGTAAGATAAAACAGAGGAACCTGTCAAACTGTTTCTCCATTCCATGATTCGATTCGAGCAAAACAGGGATTACACCGATCTCTTCAAAATTTGGGGAGTTAATATTTGCGATCCACAAAAGAAATATTTAGCAAATCGTAACAGCAGGTGAAATAAAATCATAATCAAATAATCTCAGCATAACGAATTACCTGACATTCAGCCATATAACACACGATAATTAGAAAATATATATACACTGGGGCACCAAAGACCTGAATGTTTACTCCACTGGAGTGACTGGGTGAAGGTGTTTTAAATTGCATTAAAGCGATCTGAGCGTTCAGCTCTCGTAACTTTTCTTCATTCCTCTGATTTTCGTCCTGCAATTTCAGGACACGCCTGATGAGTTTATTCTTATGGTTTTTCAACCGCACCAAATGTTTGTCGCTTACATCTATTTTCTCCTTCATCCCCATATTATCGATTTTCAACAAATCCCTGCTAGCAGACACCTCACGGATTTTTTCCTCCATTCTACGGACCTTGTCCAGTAGACAGCTAACGAACAAAGGGTGAATGCTTTCACTGCTCTTATGCGAAACAGAGGAATTCATTTTAACTGATTTTTCGTTCATGACCGAATCGGTCATGCACTCCACGTGAGCTTCTGAAATATTCTTACCCTCGACTGGTAGGCTTTTCAACTCAGGCACAATTTCCACTTCTGTCTGAACGGGCTGGGCTTCAACAGAAAGTAAAGGATTCTCAGGAATTTCTGAAACATTCGCCGTAGGACTTGGGTCGACAGATTCGGTCCTTTGATCGGGATAAACTACATTATCATCTCCCTGAGCAGACGTGGTAATCTCCTCAACGTCGATTACCACTGTCTCAACATCAATTTTGTCCCTTTTAGACCCTTTGACAAATTTGGCTCTGGTCATGCTGCGTGTCAATCTCCTACTCAGGTTAGGAGTGTTTCCTCATGGTCTAACATTTTTGCCCCTCGTATTTGATGGGGTGACAGGTGAGAACCCTAAACTTTTGGCGCGGCGACCATTATGCACAGGAGCAGGGCGGGTATCCTCAACATTGACTACAGGAGTCTGCGAGGGTTCTGGATTTTTAGGGCTAGGATCCGACACAGGATTTTTAGGCGAAACTGAACCCACAACCCGATGTTTCCCACAGTCATCAGGGTTATTATACATGCAATGGCAGAACTTCGAGAATCCATTATCCTCAATGAACTGTTCCCAGGACCGACCCATTTTCCCCAATTCGCTTTCTACCAGAATCCGAACCAAACCATGATGAAACAAACTATGACTCAGGTGCTTCGGCCCTTTTCTAATGGCGTTAGACATCTTAAAGAGACTATGTAACATATAATAAGGGAGGTTAATTTGAAAACCCAAAAACACAGCCATGAGACGTAGGTGATAAACATACGCAGAGGACAAACGCCCTTCACATGTAATATATCGGTGAATTAAATCTAAAACCGGACGCCATTCTTTGCGAAAGTACTTACGTGATACCCCGGTGCGGAACGAAACCTCCTGCGTCGGATTCTTCAGCAAGCTGCGCCACTCTGTGATTTCCATCCTTTGGTATTTAAAACATTTTTTCCCTGTTAACGGCAAACCAGTCGCATGCGCGACAAACCTCTCATCTACCCTGAAACACAAATCTCCTACCTCAACCTGATAATCCCTTAAAGATACGGCGAACACCCGGGTAACTTCCGGGTTTGAAACAGAGAACTTGCGAAGGAACTGTAGCCATCCTACCTCCCGGACTTTGTGCAGCAAATCGGCATTCGATTCCAGCAAAGTCGATTCATGGGGCTCGACTCGAACCACCGGGGCCATTCCTGTTAACACGCGGGCGAGACAGTGTGCACAACAGACTTTCCACCAGAGGGTTAATGACAGAGACAGGAATTGAGAGCACTTAGAGATAAAACCACAAACCAGTAAACCAGGCGACAGGCCAGCCATGTGAGAATTTATACAAAACCCTCGCGAGTTCAGTCTGAGCGACGCCATCAACATTCCGAATGGAACATACAACTGACGGCCGAAACGTTTAATCCCGCGATCATCGCTCTGTCTTCCCACTTAAATGACCAGGGTGGCAAGCTAGTACGCATGACAGGCGTTCCAATAACCTATCGCCACGACCAGGCTTACGCATAAGAGTTAAGACGTGGCGGGCAACACGATACGAGTGGCATCATTGCACTCATAAT
>LPNX010165689.1:126793-168941 GCA_001517045.1 Pseudotsuga menziesii
GATGGTGATCCTCCCAAATAGACTTGTCTATACTCATTATCTCTAGAATAGACTCATCAGAAGGAAAATTCTCCGAGAGATAATCTAGAACAGGAAGAGAAGGTTCTAACCAGTAATGTAAATGGTAAGGGTCTGAAGCCACTAGATGAAGGTCATCAGTGTGATAATCGAAAAAGGTTCGAATGGTGTCATACAGTGCTTCGTGTGAACTCAACAAGGTGGACTCAACAACTTGTTTACCCTTAGGCTCACAATCAAATGAGGTGATCATGTGGACTGTCGTGGTATCTATGTTAGGAGGAGTGGATGGAAAAATCCCCATAAGGGATGAATCCTTCAACATGCCTACCCCAATCGACTAATAAGGAGAAGGGGACTGGCCTAACATGGGGATGTTATTATTCATGGAGGTAGTAACATCCTGCATGCAGAAATAAAGTTGGTCAATGGTAACAATTCTCCCTAGATGCAAAAATTGGACTGTTCAGAATACTGTTGAAGCAACAACAGTCATGGCATAGAACCAATTTCTTCCTAGAAGGAGTTTGTAATCTAACAGGGCATCTACCACTTCTACTTGAATGGAAACGATTTTTCCCCCAAGCTCGACTGCTAGGGCTGATATGAGACCATGGGGCTGGAAACCTCATCCATCAAAGGACTTGAGAGTCGTAGGTGATGTTACAAGCTCGGGAGAGCCGAGAGCTTTCCAACAAGATAGAGACAAAATGGAGGTCGAATCTCCTTCATCTAGTACCGTTCGAAAAACTTTCTTTCCAACTATTTTCATAATGATATGAAAATCAAGTTGATGAGGTAACCTAGACTTATAATTCTCAACATTAAAATGAATCAACTTATTATTATCAAGGTCTAAAGCTCCTAATTCTATTAACAATATTTTGCGATGTGTAGGACAACTTTGGAGTACTTCTAAGGTAGACATTGCACAAGGTGCCTGAGCAAGATATTCAACTACATTATAAAATTGAGTATCTTGGGAATTAGGGTTAAAAACAACCTTCCAAAGAGTACCCTTGGGTGGATGCAAAATCATGTCAAGAGTAGGCTTCTCGATGGATAGGGGAGCAGTAGACGAGGACTCAGGAGAACTAGTAGAGGGAGCTTTCCCTAAAGAAGGATAATCTTCTTTCTTGTCTATAGGTTTGTCATAATTATGACTTTGAGTTTGCATATTAATGGTATCCGAGGACATCATATGAATTTCATATGATGAACTAGATTTACCCTGATTAGACATGTGGTCTATCAGTTGTTGCTAAGAGGGAAAAGGATCCGTGAGTACTGCGGGTGTGGGATATGATTTCATAAATTGGGAGATTTCATCCCGACGGGGACACTGTTTTGAGAAATGGTCACCTCCACATAGCAAACATGGATATTTTTCCTTTCTTTTCCCTTTATCGTTATCACGGTTGGTTGGTCTTGGATTCTCCTGTTGGTTTCCAGGTTTTTTATTCTTATTTTTACCCTTCTTTCTATTGTTTCCCAAGGTTTGAGTACTTTGAATGGAATTGACCTCAGTGGAAACATTAGGAGTCGAAGGAGTAGGGGTGGTAGTCTGGGGTTGCTTGGAAGGTTTTGCTGCTGACAGGGACTGGATTGAACCAACAATCCCATCAACAGGTACTTCTGTTGGTGGCTTGGTGGGATCGGTTCTTGGGCGAGGAGCTTGAGGAATCAAGCCATAAAGAGTTCCAGACTGGGAATAGACCAAGTCTAGATACTGTGCTTGACTAATATCCTTCTCTTCAGTAACGACACCACCCATAGCCACATCTTAGGAAATTGGAGGCAACAAAGATTTGGTAAACCAATCAGCTAATAATTGATCTAGAATAGGGGCCTTAATAAGCCTTCTCTGCCTTCTCCATTCATGGATATGATCGGATATGTGGGTGGAGGTGTTCTATTGTAGAGAGGTTAAGAGATCAATACCCATTTCATAACAGATGGGGAGCTGAAAGTGTGTAAGAAACACAGTTTCCAATGAGCCAAAATCCACAAATGAATGTTGTTGGAGTTCAATGTACCACTTCATGGCTGTACCGATCAAATTTAGTTGAAAAAGTCGTAACCGAACTGAATCATCCATGAGCGAGTTTGAAGAACACCACAAATGGAATGTCATGACATGGTTTTTCAGATCGTCTCCTTAATTCCCATCATACTTCGGGATGTCTGATGGTAACTTTACTGGTGTTATCACTACAGGAAACTCCTCTAGGTTGTAGCTCGAGGATGCCTGGTAACTTAAATTGTTTTTTGGTAGTTTGACAAAAAGGTGCAAGGATGGAGAACTCACCAGGCTGGTAGACTTACACACATAACACATGCATATAAATGGCTAAATCCTGTTGAGGATGGTGTTTATAAATAAAATATCACTAAATAACCAATAGGATGACAGCTATCATCCCTTTAATAAATATGAAAATTACCTAAATGCACATTCAAGCAATAAACACGGTAAAGAAAGAGATGGCTGAAAAAATCACAGCAAAAGAGATTATACTTAGAATAAACCATATGAGATGCTTGATAATGGAACACGCTCTTAAATCCCCAGATTTGAACCTTTATTAATGAAATAATAATGGACTTAGTAGCCTTACAAAATTTACAGATCCTGCAAATCCGATCTATTTACATCAAAAATAAATGAAAGTCATAGTTTTTCCCTGATTAGGGCTTGAAACCCTAGCTAATAATTTGTTTAATCATTGTGAAGATCTAGTTCACTGGGTGATCTTTTAATGACTAAAGTGGTAGCTGATAACCACTACTGTTGGTTTGCTGTGAAATTGCCACCAACAGCTAGTGTATTGGTGTTTAACTGAAGTGCCATGTCTCGTTCAATCCGCCCGAAACCCCTTTTTACTTTGCTTCCGCAGTCCCCGATTGGAAGCTTTGTCTTCTATTTCATCGGTGCCTCAAGTCAGAATGCTTTCTGTAGTTTTGAATTTAAAACGAACTAGTTATATCACTGTCGAAAGCATATTGTCAAAGTTTGAATCGGACCTTTAGTCTTCTTTCTTCCGCCATTTCGGCTCTCCAAGTCTCTTTGTTGCCACAGTATCGACGCTCCTTAGATCATCAGTGTCGCAACAACTTCTTCATCAATGGTCAGAGGTTTCTTATTTTACCACATTTGTGCTCCTAATCGGCGTCCTCCATAACTAACACATAGATGGTCAGGAGCTGTAATAACTACAGTATCGAAGTTGTTCGTCTTCTTTCTTCCACCGTTGTGGCTTCCAATTTCACTATCTTGCTGACGGCTAGTGATTCTGAGTTCCAACGTCAAAGTTTCATCTACTTGCAGACCTCATAGTTTATATTTCTTTTGCTATTGCAGCTACTTAGAGGACTAATTCACGACCGGTTTTATGTTTTCAAGCTCCGGCGCGTAGTCTTTAGTTCCTTTGCTCAACGATGTCTTTCTGTTATTTCGAAACCCACAGTAAGTATTTCATCTGCCATTGTGGCTCCGCATTTAACTATTTCACCACTGGTTAGTCCTTAGCATTTCTGACGACAAATTTTTCATCTACTCGCGGAAGCCTTAGTCTGTTTTTCTTCCACAATTGCAGCTCCTCAGAGGACTAAGTCACTGACGATTTCTACATCGATGATCGAAAGTTGTTTCCTCTAGCCCATCAGCACTCCAAGCCTGAATGTTTGCTATAGTTTCAGCTCCTTAATGGACTGTTGTGCCGATGATTAGTCTTTATTCCTTTCGATCACCAACGATTTCCTCTTCTTGCAAAAGGCATAGTCTGTTTTACTTCCGCCATTGCGGCTACCCCTTGAACTATCTTGCCGACAACTAGTGATTCCGAGTTCTGATGTCGACACTACGGAAATTTTCAGTTTTAACCTGCTACTACGTTGTCTTTAGTTCCTCCGATCGGCGATGATTTTTTTTTATGCACTATCGAAAGTGATTTTGACTTATCGGAAGCTGTAGTCTGTATTTCTCCCGTCATTGTGGCACCTTTGGGAACTAGCTCATCGATTGTTAATCTTTAGTTTCTCCGATCGGCGATGTTTCTGTATTGTTTCAAAACCTGTAGTTTGTTTGATTTCGGTCGTTGCAGCTCTTTAGTAGACTAACTCACCGATTGTTAAATTTTTTGAGTCTCGAGCTGATTTCGTCTGCGATCGAAACTCAAAACCTTTATCCATTGGAACTCTTAGTCTGTATTTCTTCCACCATTGTGGTGCCTTTGAGAACTAGCTTGCCGATATGAAGTCTTCACAACTTCTGATTGATGTTTGAAAAATGTTCCGATGGTGTACACAGTTTCAGCAATACGCCTATCTGCCGAAGGGGTCTTCCACCTGCTAATTATCTTCCATCTTTCAGTGGCTAATGAGATGTTATGATCCTCGCCCAAGCCACTGAAAGCTACAATTGTGAAATTTTTATCCAAATAAAAAACAGAGGCTTTCAAATTTGTGAGTGACCTTCATGTCCTTCATACTATCAAAATCAATTATTTTGTGTGAACTAAATAAAAATAAATTTATTTGTTTGGGAGATAACAACTGGAATGGGAGGCCATGAGGGATTGTATCGAATGGGGTCATTAATCAACTTGGACAAGTTAGGTAAGTCCAAATTTTCTAGGAAAGGTAACTAACGGTTAGGTTCCACATACTGGTAATATTGATATGGCATATAATTACCTGTAGGAGCGTAAGTGGATTGATAGACAGGTTGTTGTGAGGAATAAATAATAGAAAATCCACCCACATTGGGTTTATTTATAGTATCAGGACCATTAGGACCACTAGGGACTCTGAGAGGAGGACCACCAAGACCATTGGGACCACTAGAACCACCAAGACCACCAGGTGTTACGGAGAGAAATTCTTATGGCTTGGGGTACCACAACAGACAACTTGACTCTAGAAATCAATCTTTTCCAATATGCAATAGAAATTAAATATCTAACACTAAAGGATCAGACCTCGTACCTTATTCCAAATGGTTGAAGTAGATCCCTATCGAGCTTTCCAACTTCAGCTTGAATTGATAAATCACTTCCTCAACAACAAGTAAACAAGACAAGCATACTATATATATTGGTGTTATATCTATTCTAGCATATATAATCAACAATGTATAAGCATTTGAAGTCATCCATGGACAAAATATTCATTCAAACATACATTATTGTACAGGAAAAGATATTTCTATTAATATAGAATTAGATATTACAATGGATACAACCTCTATCGGCATGTCTGTGAATCGGAGAAACTGAATCCCCCACTTGGGCCTCCACCACCTCAATCCTCCATCTCTCGATAGCAAGCTCACAAGAAAAAGGCAAGCTTGGGAAGAACACAAAAGTGCTCCAAGGGACAAAGGGATCCAGACTCAAGCATAAGTTTCGGCAACAATGGACTATAGTTTCTTTGCTCTCATTTCTCTCCTATGCCTTCAATGTACCAAAGAGTTCCTTATATTGCTTTTCAAAGGGATCCGAGCGATCTCAAGGCATATGGAAGGCTAGGAGTCAAGTGAGTCAGATCCATGTCAAGAAAAACTCCAAAAGGATTTGGATTATGCACACATCCTGATGTACACGGTTTTAGGGTTCAAACCTGCGTATATACATGATTATAGGTTTAAAAGTCGCGTGTATTAATTTTCACATGTTTTTAGGGATGGTCAAGGAAACATCAAAGGACAAAAAATGGTCCAAGGGGTCTAAGAAGTCTGCAGAAGGATATGGGAAGGCCATACAATTGTGATTCACCTGGAGTGGTAAAATCAGCTATAACAGATGCTCCCTAATGTGTGAGGTCAGAGGGGTCATATGATGGCTGGAATACATTATAAGTCCATCCCAGAAGTGGAGTGATGAAGGATCCCAAATGGAAGACCAGCCACCCAATCAACATAACACAATGATACAACTCTATACATACTGCAAATACATAAAGCAGTCTAGGATACATAAGAGTACAATGGCCATGAATAGGCATGATACAAGATATCACATAAGTGGTCATCGCCACGTACAATATGCATAGATCAAAATCTCCATGATGAAGATATACAAAGGACCATGATCTCCATAATGGCTGAAGATATATAATGGATCAATATCTCTGTAATGGCTAGAAATGCTTGACATATACTGGAATCAAGTCACGAGAGCTGAAATCTCATGAAAACTGGTACGATCAAGGAGGTAGCATATAAGAGATGCCACCAATCTAGAAGGTCTTCTACACAAACCGCTACGAGTACATGTCCTACTATGTGAATAGAGGTGTTGAGGTCGAACATAGTAGTCCATCGTCTGATTACCGGTCATTGATGTATACCGTTAACAGACGTGAGATCACCCACCGATAATAAAAATGGGAATCAAGGTACTAGAGTGCAAAATAACAAGTGTGAATAAATGTGTTGAGGTTGAACACTTGAGAGGATCCATCGATCAGGGGACATTGATGTATTCCCAAAGACTGTCGATGGTGAGAGAACCTGCTACTGATGACTGCAAGTCTCAAGGCACTCAAAAATGACTCTAGATTCGAATCCCAAAATAAATGATCTGAAGTCGATGGGATGAAATCTGTTGGAATGAGGGAATTAAGGCATCCCCCATCATCCAACATGAGGTACTCAGCAAAGCTGTATGATGTGGAAGGACTTGATCATAAGGTGCATGAACTAGTAATGGTACCAGGAATGGTCGACATGCAAAGTCAAGATAACTAAGGAATGGCTGACTCAGGCTTCAACTTCCTTCGAGCAAGAGCAGAACGGCGAATGGTGACCGAATAAAGGCAGCATAGACTTGATATACAAAACTAGGACATCTCTGCGACACAGGATGCATCGATAGAGGCTCCATGGGGACGGGAAGCTTAACCAGTCGGTGGAGATAAACTCAAATAAATAAGTACATGTCCTAAAGTCAAACCATAAACCCAACCAACAGATGTGATATATAGTGCTCTGTTCGAATTTGACATGACTCGATAGCTGCCAAAGATAACATCTTTCCTTGTCTGGATTTTTGGTTTTTTTATTTCTTTTTTGGACTTTTTCAAATATTTAAAAAGCTTGAAAAATAATAAAGCTACTTTATAGTTACAGACTAGCAGGAGACAAGTGTCATAGGGGTAAACAAACTAGTTCCAAGCAGTGGAACATAACTATGCTCAATGCAAGGATACATGTGTACGATAGCGACACTCGGGGGAAAATCCCCTTCCGGTAAAAAGGGAATCAAGCTGCAAAGGATATATAAAATGGCTTTTCATGGCTAGACATGAGACAAGCTCGAGCTATATGGCTGAAATGCAATGTCAGGGAAGCCGGCATAAAGCTCAATAAGGTAGGCAAAGCACATGATAATGCAATTACACTTGACATAAGGGAGTCATGAGGGAAATAGGCCAGCAAAAGATCAAGAGGAGTATGAGGCTCTTGCAAAATGTCATGGCAATACTATACAATGGACTCCCACACCCTAAGGGACAAAATTTCATCATGGGACCAAACGCAAATAAGACACTAACTAGGGTACCCATGTATGGTCAAGCTCTACCACTCATATCATGCCACTTCTAAAACAGCAAGAAGGTTCCGTGACATAATAGAGTGGGTTTTTACCTAAGGCTATGATGAAATGGTCATAAGGTTATGCAAAATTCAAATCGTTATGAAACCTAACCTATATGCCAGTTTAGACATGATACTTGAGATTGGCACGAACGGGTCAATCCAATGGCTGAAACGGCACTCAAAGAGGTCTTCTACAGCATAAATTAGGTCAAAAATGGTCCAAAATGATTAGAAATGGTCCAAACTATAGGAAAGGGGGTAAAAAATTTCAAAAATTTAAAATTTTTTCTATAAATAGTAAAAAATTCAAAACATTATAAAACATTTGAAATTTTTACCCATTTGAGCTCAGATTTTCAATAGCGAATTCCAAGAGATCTAGCCAGTCGAATCCACTACCGTTTCTTCCAGGTACTTACCCATGCTCTTCTCTTCCATTTTGATGCATTTTTTTATCAAATTCCATGGTTATTTGTGATTTCTAGGCCAATCCAAAATAGGTGTTGTCGCCCACATGGAAATTGAGGGGTTTTCCGTGTATAGGGCTAGATATACACAGAAAATGCCCTCACAGTCGCGTACATACATGGTTGTTTGGAAAACAGTCGCGTATGCGGCCGTGCATGAGGCTTTTTAAGTATTCTAATGGGAAAACTTGCAATTTTTGTGCAGGATAGTCCTAGAATGGAGAGAGCATGAACATGGTGATGTAGAGGAGGTAGTAAGGGCCAATCTAATGGCTCAACAAGTGCTACATACATGTGGTCTCTACAAATTTTGGTGTCTTGGTGGCTTAAGGGCCGAACCAAGACTATTGCAGATGCTGGTGGATTACTGGGATCTAGACTCTGAGTCATTCCAAATAAATGGGATGTCCCTCACCATAGAGGTGGAGGACATATACTTTATTACTGGACTTTCCCAATGGGGGGAAGTAGTGAACCTATGTTCTCACGGGCCCAGAGGTGGTCTCACTATAGATGAGTATATTGCAGTGTACTACTACCCAGACACAGAGAAGGTGGGGAGTTAGATCCCAACCAACTCTATACATGTGCTGGGCCTAAAGGCCATCCTACTGACACTGAGCAGGATAGCAGTCTTGGCTTCACTCCACCAGGCCTCGCGGCCTTTGATGTTCTATGCAGTGGAGTGCATGAGACTCACAGTATATGACTGGAGCACTACACTACTAAGCAACATGAAACACCAGATCAGTAAGTGTAAGATGGGCAGAGTTTGAAACTTCAATTTCAGCAGCATACTGAGCACATTTTTCTTCGAGCATGTTCCAGGATTGAGCCCTAGAGTTGATGTTCCTCTACATGGGGTTTGAGATCTAGCCCAATGACGTTGAGGCTAAGTGTTGAGTGTGACGGCTCGCACCATCCGTGAATCCTGTGTAGGTGGAATATTCCATTGACATCTGCCAAAAGAAATGGAAACTAATCACAAACCTGATCGCTATAAGAAAAAGACCTACCTATGCAAAACTGTACAATAATATACAATAATTGGCCTTGGCTGAAAATTATGCATAGTATTTTTTGAGATAGAGCCCATTTCTAGGCTCGGCCAAGGCCGTTCCCTCGTAATCCACTAACTCATAAGTTCCCTTCTATAACACACGTTTGATGACGTAAGGACAACACCACATGGGGTTAAACTTTCCTGCCCCCAAGGGTTCTTTCGGTTGATCCCACAAAAGGACCAAGTCTCCCTCACTAAACCTCTTTGGATGTTTAGATTCATTGTACTAGACCTTTACGCACCATTTATTTACTTCTAGAGCCACCAAGGCATCTCGACACTGCTCATCAAGTTGCTCAAGGTGGACCAAACTCTCCTCCAATGGGGAAGTGTCCGGTAAGAGTTCTATATCTAGTTTCAAAGAAGGAATCTCGCATTCAACCAGCAATACCAACTCCACTCCATGTACAAGTTGATATGGATAAAAACCCATGGCAGTCTTAATAGCAGTTCTATATGCCCACAAATCAGGATATAACATGATGTGCCAATTATTCTTGCTTTGTGCGATGGTTCGTTGGAGAATGAATTTGAGTGATTTATTCACTGCTTCTACCTGTCCATTCTCTTAAGGGTAGTAAGAGGAGGAATGCTCTTGCTTGTACCCTAACTTTGATGCAAACTCTTCCATCATACGATTCTAAAAGTGCGAGCCATGGTCAATGACAAGCTCTTTCAGAATCCCAAAACGAGTAATAATCTAGTTGAATATGAAGTGTGCAGCTGTATCACTGTAGCATTTAACTGTAGGTATAGCCTCAGCCCATTTCATGAAGTAATCAACAGCCACTATGATATGATGATGCCCCCCAGCTGAAGCTGGGTTGTAATCCATAAATTCAAGCCCCCACTTAGTGAAGGGACTGACGGTGATGATGGGATGTAAAAAGGCAGGTTTCAAGTACATATTACATGCAAACACTCGGGAAGGGTGGCACCTCTTGACCGCATCAACACAATCCTTAAAGATCGATGGCCAAAAATAACCTTCTCTTAAGATTTTTTGGGCTGTCGAAAGCCCAGATAAATGACCACCACATGCCCCTCCATGGAAATCATTCAGCACTGCCTCACCCTCCTCATGATTTAAACAACGTCGTAAAATGGAATCTACCCCACAGCGGTACAAAGTGTTATCCACTATGAGGTAATTATTAGACATGTGACGTAATCGTCATCGTTCATCCTGTGAGAGGTGAGTAGGGACCTTCAATTTTTGTAAGTATATAATGATATCCCCATACCATGGGTCTAAATTTGAGATTAAGAAGATGTGTTCATCGACAAACGTATCTTCACAAACCAACTCCTTGGCCTTGCTTGGGAAATCTGATATAAGCTCTACAAAAATTAACAATTTCTTCGACTTTGTTAAAACAAACTTGAGGTCAAATTCTTGCAGGATGACAATCCATTTATTATATTTTCCCCCAATCATCCTTCGAGTGAGGACGAATTGAAATGGATTGACATGGGCTACAACCAAGTTCTGGCGAAGGAGAATATAATGTCTCAACCATTGAACAACATGTACAGTAGCTAAAGCAAGCTTCTCAACATGAGAATAATGAATCTTTGTGTCAATAAGATTCTAGATCAGATAGTATATGACATGATCTTGGAGCTCCTCATCCTCTTGAACCAAAACCATACCAATCATCTCCATGGATGCGACCAAATAAAGTAGGAAATCACGGCTATAGTCTGGGGGACTAATCACCGGGGCCGATGCTAGGGCTCGCTTGAGTGCATCAAAGGACTCCTAGGCTCACTCATCCCAACAAAAGGTGGTGTCTTTCTTCAAAAGATGCATGAAGCCTCTAGTAAAATTGGCAAAATTAACAACGAATCTCTATAAGAAGTTTTCCATGCCTTGCAAACATTGAAGATGACAAATATTTTTCGGGGGAGACAACTGAAGTATTGCCTATACCTTCAAAGGGTCGACTCTTATACCCTCTTTAGACACAATGAATCCTAACAAGTGACCTAACTTCACATAAAAGATGCACTTGTGAGGATTTAGCCTGACCAAATAATGGCGGAATCTTTCGAATACCAATCTCAAATGATAGGAATGATGCATTCTCATATGAGAATGAGCGGCAAGGTCATCCAAAAATACTTCGATAATCGATTTGAGATCATGGAAGATCAAGGTCATGGCCCGCTGAAAAGTAGCTCCAGCGTTCTTAAGGCCAAAAGGCATTTTTCAATACGCAAAAGTTCCCCACGAACAAATAAATACAGTTTTATGTTGGTCCTCAGGCTTAATTTGTATCTAATTATATTCGAAAAATCCATCCATGAAGGAAAAAACTTTGCTACCCACACACTCATCCAAAATCTAATCAATAAATGGTGTGGGGAAATAGTCCTTAGGACAAGCATGATTCAAATCATGGAAATTAGTACGTATGCAGATCACTCCCTGCTTCTTATCAACTGAAATGGGGTTTGAAACCCATTCCATCAAGGGAACGGGATAGATAAAACCGGCTTTCAATAGTTTCTCTATCTCTACCTTAATCGTGGGTGCTTTCCTAGGATTCACCGCACGCAAGCGTTGCCAAACAGGCTTAGCGTTGGGATAATTCTTAATCTCATGTTCGACAATACAAGGGTCGATACCTGGAATTTCATCGTAATACCAAGCAAAGATATCATGGAATTCTTTAAAAAACTCAGTGTATTCTTGAATCTCAGCATGGGAACATTCTAACCCAATATAGACATTCTCTATCCTGCCAGGATCGTGAGAGATATTGATATAAATTGTTGGAGATATATTTTCCATGTTTCCATCAGCCATCGGACCAGGAGAGCTTAATGGAACCATAGGACTACCAACTCTCTCACTAAGAACCTCACTAAAGTCCTCATGCTCAAAGCAGTCAAGCTCAGGAAGGAAGTAAGATCTATGATGGAGTTCTTCCCATGGTGGCTCAACTCCCAACATGGCCTCAATAATCACTTCATCTGAAGGGAAAACACTATCAAGGAAATCGTGCACATGAGAAGACTGTACTACCCATGCAGGCAGCACATAAGGGTCCTCCTCTTTCATCCACGACGAGGAAGGACTGGGATCTGCAACACACTCAATATTATCTTGATAAGCTACCATAGTTGCAAGCAACATCACTTCCGTCATGATGGGCTTACTCGGAGTACTCGGTGTAGGAAGAATCCAAGGATCTTCCATATGACTCATGTGAAAAGACACTAACCTCATAGATGTCAAAGCCTCACCAGAACTAGACCCTATCATAAGGATCGGTGCAGGACAACTAAACCTTCCCATGAGGGATGGATACATGCCTACACCCACACTCCCAGTTGTTGGCTGAGAGTCTTCAACGATCAGGATCGAAGCTCCCAATGATGCGGTAACAAACAGATTCTTGAATGGCGTTTGATCAATCGTGACTATATTCCTGTTAAATGGAAAGCATACAACATGAAATAGGGAAGAAGCAATGGCTTGCATACTATACATCCAATTCCTACCCAGCAAGAGATTGTGTTCATGGGGCGCATCAACCATCTCGACCTCTATCGCAATGGTCTTTCCTCCCAAACGGACCTGAAGGGAAGGAAGGATCTCGTGTGGCCTAAATGATCTCCCATTGAAACTAGTTAACATGGTCACTGATTTAGATAGCTCAGTGGAACCTAAGCCCTTCCAACATGATAAAGACATCGCAGAAGTAGCAGCACCTTCACCAATCACAGTGCACTTGACAGTCATGTTAAGACATTCTACGTGAATCAAAAGAGACACATAGTAAGGCAAGCGACGCTGAAGTCCTGAGGTTTCAAATTTAATCACGGAGGAAGAATTATCATCATTCACACCAAGGGTAGAAATCAAAGACTTCCTTTGTGAAAGACAACTTTGAAGCACTTCCAGTGCAGACATCGCACAAGGAGTGTGGCCCAAATCCTCGACAACTGAATAGTTCTGGGTGTCTCAGGCATTAGGATTGTGCCTCGAATGCTTAAGGACTCCCTTTAGGAATGCAAGGTGTAGCTTCATGTTTATCCACATGTTTCTCAATATGCAAAGGAGTCCCTGGTGGATCAGGCTCCTTGCATGGGCTGGGCTGTGAAGAACCATAGTCTTTTGCATGGGTCACAACTTTCGCAGCATGTACCATGTTAATGAAACCATGACCACTACCCTCCAGCGGATCTTAATCACCACCAAACTGATCATGGGTCCTCGAGTTCATATTTTGATTGTGAGGTAAAGGGTTCGTTAGCATAACTGGGCCCTGTGCCAAGAATCTCGAGGCTTCATTGATACGAGGGCACAAGTAAGTGAGGTGATCGTCCTTACCCAAATTTTAAGGAAGTTTAACCTTACATTTAGCTTGCTTATCCCCCCTAGAATTATGGGCGTTCTTGTCATTATTATTAGCATTTTCATTCCTATTCACCCCCTTACGATTATTCTTACCCTTCTTTTTATTCCATCTGGGCTGTTGGTTACCCTTCTGGTACGACAATTGTACTGAAAGCACATTCACCGTTTGGGCAGGTTGAGATGAAGTCGTGGCTTGTCCCAAAGCAAATTGGTTGATTGACAATTGACTAACTTGTTTTGCAACCGAATCCGTAGGTTTAGCACTCGCACAACCAACATTGCCATTGGCATGTGGTCCAGGTTTAACTTTGGGATCGAAACTAGAATGCTGAGCATTGGCAATAATCTCATATAACAAACCGGACTGAGAATAAATCAAGTCCAGTTTCTATGCCCCAAAAATGGCTTGTTCCTCATTTTGCACTCCAGATGTAGAAACATCCTTCGCTATATACGGCAATAACGACTTAAGGAACCATTCGAGGAGTAATTCTGGTGGTATAAAGGCTTTAATTAACCTCTTCTGTCTACGCCACTCTTGGATGTGATCTGAGATATGTGTGTCTTTATCCTGCCAAAATGTCGACAAGATTTCAGTACCAACGTCATAACGCACTGGTAGCTAGAAGTGGTTAAGAAAAGTCATTGCTAGGTATTCGAACAAAGCGAATGCCCCCCTAAGTAGCTCTATATAAAATTTCACTGTAGGCCCTGTAAGGGTGTGATGGAACAGCCTTAAACAGATTGAGTCCCGATGTAAGGAATTCGAAGAGCACCATAGGTGAAAAGTAGTAACATGTTCGCTTGGATTCTCTCTCAGTTTGCCCTCGAATTTGGGTATGTCTGAGGGAAGCTTAGTAGGGATAGTCGGCCAAGCCGGGTCATGAGCTACAGGATCGTTCATCAATATCGACAAGTCAAGAAGATTTAGCGTTGTGAGGAAAGGGAGCCTAGGATGATGAGGTCGATGGACCTCTCCTTGATAGTTCTGATTCACATAGGTTTGATTACCACCATGGCATTGGCCATAGTGCCCTCCTCCCATTTGACCCATATAGGGTGGCATGGAAGCACCATAGTGTGGTGTACCTTGACTATTCGGAGCTACAAAGACGTAATTTGGAGAGTAAGCAGGTTGTTGATACCTGCCCCCATAAGGTGAAGAACCCTGTCCATACTACGTCCCATAATAGGGTCCATAAGTCATTGCATGAGATGTCCCATGAGACACTCCATAAGTAGGAATATACATTCCGGAAGTAGGAATATACGTCCTAGAAGTAGGAATGTGACCTCTAGAAGTATGACCATGACCTCCCGAAACAACGGGCAGTGCATGTACCTGAGACACAACATGTCTAGTAACCATAGTATGGACATGACTCGTAGAAACATTCTGGCCCAAAGAACTATGTGAATGAGGTGGAGGGTGTGTTGGGGCTTGACCTTCAAGTTCCTTAATTTTGGCAACTCCGCGGTTTTGGTGCAAAGCTTGTAAGCAGAGTTGTGGTCCAAAATATTCTTAGGGGTTTCGAGGTTGGGTCAAAGCCCCTCTTTTTGTAAATGACCCATGGTTTAAACCCAGGGTTTTGGTTTTTGGGATCCCATGGTTTAAGCCCATGGTTTTGTAATAGTGCACTTGTATAAATAGGCACTTATGTAATGAAGTCAGGTTAGGTCTTTGATGATTTATGTAATGATGATGATTTGATGTGAAGAGGCTAAGGTCTATTTTAGGGTTTTGTAAGAAGGTGAAGTCCCAGCTGAGTGCGTGGACGACCTCTGCAGTTGTGTGCGTAGAGGGTTTTGTAAGAAAGGTTCTACAGCTGAGTGCACAGATCTGTAGCTAAGTGCGTAGCTTTAAGCGATTGAAGAGATCTGCAGCTGAGTGCACAGATCAGAACTGTGTGTTTGTAAAGAGTTGAATATAAACACAGTTTTGTGGACGTAGCCCCTACACTGGGGGTGAACCACGTATATCTTGTATTGTGGTGGTTCTTTTATGTCGTTTCCGTTATGTTTTTATGCATTTGATAATTAGGTGAATGATAAGTAAGATATATTGCTAAGTACTAGCTTCGCTGTGAACTCCAAGTTAAGGGTTAAGCAAGAACTGTCTTTTATCTAAACCGCAAAGCTATTTAAGTGAATGTATAATCTATTTATTGTATAATTATTATTTGTTAAGACTAAAGGTACAGTAATATCCCTCTTGCACCTACAGAAACCTGATTCTGCGGCACCCCATAGCTGTTTCAGGTGAGACTACAACCTGTTCGCAGGTTGCTACCGAAAGGGCCAACACTGTGGGTCGGTTTGTTGGTATGAGATAAAAGTATAAGAACCCGGGTCTGCCCTAAGCACCAACAAATTGGTTCCGTTGCCGGCTGAACCAGTATCTGCTTCAAGAGGGATCTACGTCATACCTAGCGGGATATGTTTTGGAGACCTTCAGTAAAAGAAATCGGTCACTGGATCGAAGATACCTATCTAAAATTTGGTGAGCAAGAAAATAAGGATACTCGTCGTAGCTCAGACGAATTCTTGCAAAGGTACATTTTTACTAATATTTATGAGATTTTCTTTGGTAGTATCCACATAGAATTGCACCAGTGGTTATCCAGGTTAACAGAAAGAAAGAAAAACTTCAAAGAAGATCAGTTTCCTACTTGGACCTTGGAAAGAGTTACGCTGATGAAAAGGGTGAACAACGCACTATCAAGAGCTGTTGACTTCTAGACAATGCGAACCCTTGAAGCATTTGTGATGGAGTTTTCCATCGACACACATACTTCTTTCAGCAAAGCAGAAAGACAATTTTTCAAAGGACCAGGGGGTAAGTACTTGAATTCATTAAGTTTGAAAATTAAAATGCTCTTGGCAGAGAAACGCATATTGCTTATTGAATCAGATTGCTAGATTTGTTGCTACTAACCTATGTTTGGAAGTGAAATTGACTGCGACGAGCAAATTGGTTTGCTTCGCAATGGTAAAATATACAAGAGAACTCTTGGATCTTATACCCTAGGCCAGAATACTGACTATACCTCATTAAGCCCAGAAGAATCTGAATCTGAAGAAACCCCTTTTGTTAGAAACCCTCCTATAACTTCGTAGTGAAGATATGTTATCCCTAAGAACCCTTCGCAGTTTGAAAGTAACCCTAGCCCGAGTAGTCCTATCGTAGGTCAGTCTACCTTAGAAAGTTCCCTTCCTCCTATTACCAGTCGTCCCCATCCTCCTCCCCCTCCTCCGCCCCCCTAGATCCACTATGGCCCATGTGAATGATGATATCAAACTCCCAGTCTTTAAAGGAAATGGATCAGAGGATCCAGAGCAGTTTTGGTTCTTATGCGAAGCTATCTAGACTACTAAGAATATTATGGATCAAAATACAAGAAGAGCGCAGCTGGCCACTTATTTCAGAGACCGATCTTTGACTTGGTTTATGAAGTTTTCCAATACTCAGAACTATATATTGGCTGATATAAAAAAAACAATGATGAAAGAATTCAAGAACCCTAAATCAAAGTCACAGTGTATAACTGTGATAAAATAAATTTAGTAGAAGCGAGGTGAATCAGTTTGGGACTTTGATCAGAGGTTCAAAGTTCTGTTGGGTCTATTTAGCTTCACTATTGGACCAGAACAACATAAATAATGGTTCATCGCCGCACTATTGCCTCATATCAGGACTCCACTTATGCAACAGAAGGTTGCTGATCAGCAAGAGCCTTTGGAAATTGCCATGAAACTTGAAACAACTCCTGTCGGAGATAATTTTGGCATAGCCCAAATACAAGCGCAGTTGGCAGAAATGGCTTTGGAGCTTCGCGACATGAAGAAGGGGAAATATATTCACGAAGAGGTTTGGTGTACACGATGTAGGACATAAGGTCATGACAAAGAATAGTGTCTTGCATTAAGGAATTACCTGAATACTTGAGCACCAAACCCATTTAACCCTAATGTCCTATATTGTGAGATCTATAGAACAACTGGCCAGCATCGACCTAAAGATTGCTATCTGCTACAGAGATATGTTCAAGTACCTAAGAATCCCTACTGCAAGTTCTATAAGTCATTTGGACACAACGAAGATGAATGTCGCAGCTTTGACCTCATGAGAGAGCAAACCTATGATGCTTATAGGGTACAACTCGATGCACAAGGAAATGATGGATATGGTTACCATGGCAACACATCAGATCGAGGTAATTTCAAAGGTCGTGGTCGTGGTGGTATGCCTAGAATAGGTCGAAGCCAGGTTATTTGCTATAACTGTAATCAGGAAGGACATCTAGCTAGAGACTGTCAGAACCCAACTACAACATGTCGATATTGCAGAGCAGTCGATCATGTGATTGAGAAACGCCCACAGTTGATAGCCAAGATACAAGAAAGAAATGGCCCTCCTACTCAGAATGTTCAAATGATTGCTATAGAAAAAAGACCTGTCCCAACCATTAACGTTGTTACCAGGAGTGGAGCTACGACACAAGTGCCGAATAAGGAGAAATAGCCTGACAAGGCTTGGGTCCGCAAGACCCCAGAGAAAATTCTGGCCTTCGATGTTGGAAGAGAAAAAGGAACATTTATGGAAGCTAAAAAAGACTTTTCTGATCCAAGACCATCAGTAGTAACTACGAAATAGCATCAACAGCAGTTACCATTTCAAGAAGCTTCGTCGAATCAAGTAAGTACACTAACATCATTTTTGCAGAGTTGTATGAAGCTCTTAAGAAATCAGAATTCTTTGAATGAGTTACAGAAAGTTATTGCATCTTGCGAACCTCAGCGAATATTTGGTAAAGAAAAAACTGTTAATAGAGTTAGAAGGACTGGAAGAGAAATGAGATTGCATGCTGAGATAGGCGATTATGACATGACTGATATCATTTTAGACCTGGGATCAGAAGTGAATGTACTAACTAGGAAAACTTGGGAACAAATGGGAAAACCTACGCTAGAATGGTCCCCTATACAGTTGAGATTAGCCTATCAACAGAAGGTTGTGCCCTTGGGAAGATTCCCTAGTGTACCCGTAGATATAGATGGAGTCAGTACCTTAGCAGATTTTGAAGTCATTGAAATAATTGATGATAGCAACCCCTATCCAGCCTTGCTAGGAATTGAATGGGCAATAGACAATGATGCAGTAATCAACATTAAGAATAGACAGATGACTTTTGAAGGAAAAGGCTTGAGAGTCATAGTACCGTTGGACCCTTCTCAAGGAGAAAGGTACACAGAGCCAGTCAGAGATGGAGATCAGGATGTTTTGGATCATATCTACAACATTACAGGTAAAGAAGAAGACTATGTTAACCCTACTGCTGAAGGTATAATGGATTGGCAGTGTGACAATTCTTCCATGACTGATTCAGACGAAGGGCTAGAGAACTGGTAGAATAGACTTTATGAGCTAAATGGACATCGATGTGCAAGAATTACCAAGTCTCTCAGATGGCTTGGCTCACAGACAAGAATCTTACCTACTTTTGATGTCTTGACAAACCCAGAAGATTTTATTGTACAATTCTCAGAGCAAGTACCAGATTCACAGAAAATGGAGACTCTAGATTCAGTATTCAAAGTCACAGCTGCTAGATGGTGGAATGGTCATAAAAAGTATATTCACACTTGGGGAGCCTGTCAAAAGTTTCTTCACCTGAGATTCATGGAACAATATCAGGAGGTGCGCAGCAAATTTAATGGTAAGAATAGCCCTTAGGAACATTTGGCACAGTGTTATGAAGCATGGAAGCATGTACCTTGTGAAGAATGGGTACATAGGTTTGTACACACTCTGGAACCTGTAGCAAAGAACTGGTATGCGGAGGTAGAGCTTCGCCATGGTACTGTAAATTGGGATAGCCTTGTTGATAGTTTTGTGCTTACATTTTCTATTAATGAGGTTTTACCTGCTTTTGACACAGCTATTAGGTTGATCCATACTAAGGTGTTTGACGATAAAGAAATCGCTGATTACCAACCTAATTGGAAGGAACAAGAAGCTAATGCAGTAGAATGCTATAACCTCACCATTGATGAAGATGATGACCCTCGCAACATTAATATTCCTGAGTTAGAAGGACACTGCGAAGTACATGGACCAGTAGTTGAAGCACCTGAAGTAACTCAGCCCTTGAAGACAAGGGAAGTAAACATTGGATCAGAGGAAATGCCTAAGTACGCTACCATTGGAGATTATTGGGATGAAGAAATGGTAAGCAAAGTGACCAAACTTCTCCATGAGTATCAGGACCTATTTCTGATAAAGTTCTCAGAAATGAAAGGTATCTTTGGTGATATAGGAGTGATAAAAATACCTTTGAAAGCTGATGCGAATCCTGTGAAGCAACGCCCTTATAGGTTGAAACCTAAGTATAAAGAAAAAGTCAGGATGGAGCTAAAAAAGATGCTCGCTGCAGGAATACCTAAGGCTGTTGAAGAAATCCCGTCGTGTTGTCAAGATGTGTCGAAGGTCTGTATTGTATCAAAGACCCCTATTGTGGTGCAGTCAAAGCTACTGGTTGTGCCGAAGAATAAAGGTGTGTCGGAGTTTAAAATTTGACCGTTGAAAAAAATCAGATTTGGCGGCGCGCCAGTAAGTTAACTACATTAACTGCCTGTAATGATGAGATTTTGGTAAATCTAGCACTGTTTAGACAAGATATCTGTCAGATTTGGTGTCTTCAATGCACTATTATGGCAGATTGGGTTGTTGGATTCTATAAGAAGACACCCAAGCCTGTGAATTTTGCATTACACATTTTCATAAGTTTTACAGTTTAGTCCATGTCAGCTGCTCGCAAATTTCAGGAAATGTTGAGAGAATTTAGACAGAGGGGTCTGCAGAACCTTATGAGAAACCCACCTACATCTACACCCCATGAAGAGACTCCCCCAGCACCGACTCAACTAATGCAGACACGATCTACCAGGAAGAAGTTTAAGCCAGAAGTACGCTCTAAGCGAAACGAAGACAGACAGAAGCCATCGGGAAAGACGCCAGAGGAACCCGAGATGAATCCTTCTGGTTTAGCGGAGCTCCCACCTGAAGGTTTTGAAGACTTCGGTGAGGATGAGAACATTGCACCGCAACTTCCACCATATCTTTAGCCTATTCGTCGAGGAGTGCAGCCACCTCGATGGAAAGCCAAGTTCACATTATGCACCCCTTCGCTGCCACAGGGTGTGCAGTTGGTTTGAATAATGACAGGAAAAATTGACCGGCTCAAATACGCACACCATGATACGAATGATCATGGGAAGTTTCCATAGTTCGTACTTGGAACATACTTGCACTCCGTCCACTATCCGGAGACTGGAGCGACGTTATTGGAAGTGAAATAGTGGGCTACTGGCTTGGAGCAAGCTAGCCTGTTGAAAATGCTAAATGTTCCCCACTTTGGTCGCAGGACACAGGTGACCATGGTGGTCAAGAAATTATTGGCATTGGTACATGACGGGCACCTATAGATAGGAGGCCAGAAAATATCCATTGATGGCAAGCTCGTTCATAGGATCACAGGCTTGCCGAAGGAAGGGCCTGATCCTGGAATTCATTAGAGGAATTTTGGGGTCTAAAATGGGCCTCCTAAGGAAAATAATAAAATACTAGTTAAAATAATAAAATAATAGTTAAAATAATAAAATAATATTGATTAATTTTGGAGGAAGAAAGAAAAAAACTACTTTTTGTGTTCGTATTTTCGACATATCTCCCTGTGTTTTTACTCAAATTTAGATTGGGAGAGCTCGTTGGATGCAGAATCTGATTCTACATCCAACGCGTACCCACACTGCATACTTTTGACAGACCCCGCTACACCAAAAACAAGAAATACCTGAAAAACGTGATGATGATGTCATCATCACATTTTTTTCAGGTATTTCTTGTTTTTGGGGTAGCGGGGTCCATCAAAACTATGCATTGTGGGTACTCGTTGGATGCAGAATCAAATTCTACATCCAACGAGCTCTTCCGATCGAAATTTGAGTAAAACCACAATGAGATATGTCGAAAATACGAACAAAAAAAGTAGTTTTTTTTAATGACAAATATGTCAATTCAACCATTATGGTTGACTTATTTTATTGAAATTCTATTGGTTCTTGAATTCCAACTCACAAAAACTTATTTTGGCACGTTTTCTTATAAGGCCCATTTTAGACCCCAAATTTCCTCTAATGGAATTTGTTTCAAAACACGAGGATATGAAGCTGGGACAGAGCATGAAGGACCGCTTCGGGTTGACGAAAGGAAAGCGAGGGTATCAAACCTCGACAATTCGGCACCAGAACATTCACTTCACCACAAGGCTCTTAGCATGCAAGCTAATGTGGAAGTGCAGACCAAATGAAGTGCCTGCCCCAATTGTCAGTATTGCTGCGAACCGTGCCGAAGGCTACAGTTACAAATGGGCAGAGTACATTGCTAAGGATTTCCTTGAAGATGTCTGTGATGGGAAAAAGAAAGGTAGACCCTTTCATTATTCATGGCTGATATTTCTTATTGCACTGGTAGGATGGAAAGAACCTACCGAGGTGTAGTTTGTTGATGTGCCTCCGCACATGCCTGGCATAGCAAGGTACGCATCTCTTTGGGTTTCGCAGGATAAATCCCTACAGTAGATGATGAACTATGTGTTCTCCTTTTATGCGATGAGTATCTCATATGAGATCCTAAAAACACCTCGGCTCAGTAAGGAGCTATTTTCTCAATATGCGGGAGTGGCCAACTTCAAGGTCGACATGTATAATGTCTTCATCTAGGCCCACACAGATGATAAACATGCATGCTGGAAGTTTACATATGTGGTGACCCAAGAAGACATCCTCACAGTAGTTCAGCAGTGGCTAACTGAATGGATGAAGGACGCAGGGACAAATCCCAACATTCCAGTCCCTCTAGTCACCAATGTGGGCGTAGGCCCTAGTCAGACGTAGCAAAATGACCCACCAGAAGGCAGTGAAGAACAAAGTGAGTCGCAGCAGTGAAGAACAAAGTGAGTCGCAGCAGAGTGAAGGCAACCAGGGTGGAGATGACAGAGGTGATGACGAAGAGAAGAATCGGTCAAAACCATCTCAGACCCCAATCGCCCAGATAAGCACAAGTCTCCAAAGGTAGAGGAAGTGACTAAGCCTCAATCCAGAAAGAAAGCGAAGGCGTCAAAGGACAAGAATATCGTCGAAGAGCCCGTCGTCACGATGGAAGAGCTTGATTAGGCTCTAACGAATTCTATAGAAGTATTAACCAACAAATGGTCACAGTTTGCAGCTATGCACCTTGATGCGCTCACTAGCATAGCATAGCGAATTACAGAACTAAAGGAGTTAGCAGAAAAATCAGCGACTGGCGCTCCAGCAAGCAGTGCCCCAGTAGGCGCACAGCTAGATATAAGGCAATGGCCAGCCAGAGATAACAGAGGACAAGTGCTAAGTGCATCTCTCATAATAACTGACGCAACATCTCGCTCGCAGATGAGCATGACAGTTGGGATAGATTACACCAAGTTGTCTATGGCAGAGCTGCATCTTTGGCAATTGGCAATCATGAAGGAGATCCAAGCACAAGACAACTACTCACAAACACAATTAAAGAATACCATGAAGCAGAGTGAGAGCCTCGCAGTGCAATTGGAAGAAGCAGAACGGAAGAGGACGGAAGCAGAAAGCAAGCAGGCTATGATAGCGCGAGCATTGGATGAGGTGTGTTGGAGTCTCCTTGACTTCGACATGCAGTCTGAAGAAGAACCAGAGCAAAGGATCATGAAGCTGGAAGACTATGCACAACAGTATTGTAGCGAGATAGAGAAAATGAAGGCGGAACATGAGGCTCAGATTGCGGAGCTTCAACTTCGCATCATTCCTAAGAGTCCACCAGAGGTCAGGGAACAGCGTCGCAGAGACATTCAGGTCTCAGCAGCAACCCAAAAGTGGAAACGCTGCAAGAAACCATCAAGTAGGGACAGACCAAGCTGGATGCAATCAAAGCAAAGATCAAGACATTGCCTCCTATGCAGAAGATGCTTAAGGTAAAGCAGAGCAATGAGCTCCAGCAAGAAATTTAGGCATGCAGAAGGAAAGAAACATTGTTGGTGAACTCTGTGCAGCCCCTTATTAATGAGGCCTTGGAGTTGAGCACTGCTGCAGACACCTAGCTCAATGTCCTAAAGGAGTATGATGCATTTGCACAGGAAAAGGCCAGTGAAGCATCTACAGCAGCATTGCAGGAGTTAGGAGAGAAAGAGCAAGCAGCCGAAGATATCATGCGCAGCCTTAACAATCAATTTACTATCTTCGCCAACAATATTCTCCCTCTGAAAAAGCAGCAGATGTTGGGCTATAGGGCAGACCCGAGGTTTATATTTTAACTTTGCACCAACAAAAGACCCACAGTGTTGGCCCTTTCGGCAACAACCTGTGAACAGGTTGCAGTCTCACCCGAAACAACTATGGGGTGCCATAGAATCAGGTTTCTGCAAGCAGAAGAGGGATATTACTGTACCTTTAGTCTTATCAACAATTATTTATACAAAGTAAAGCTTCAACATTCACTAAAATAGCTTCACAAATAGATAAATAACGTTAATTTCTTAACCCTTAACTGGGAATTCACAGCGAAGTTACTATTCAACAGTTATCTTATTTTAGCATTCATCTACTTATCAACAGCATAAAAACATCACAGCACAAAAATAACACAATACAAGATTTAACGTGGTTCACCCCTAGGGTAGGGGTTACGTCCACAGAACTGCTTTTATTCAACTCTTTACAAAATAATAGTTCTGATCTGTGCACTCAACTGCAGATCCTTCCTTCAATCCTAACTTTGCACTCAGTTGTAGTTCCTTTCTTACAAACTCTAAGCTACGCAGTTAGCTACAGTTCCTTTCCTTACAAAACCCTCTACGCACACAGCTGCAGAGGTTGTCCACGCACACAGCTGGGACTAGACCTTAAAACCCCAAAAAAGATCTAACTTCTTCGCATCATATGATCCTCGTGTCATTAGATACCCTTAACATCTTCACATGAGTTCCTATTTATACAAGTGCATCCTTACAAAATCATGGGCTTATAGCCAAAATTTATGGACAATTACAAAAAAAGGGCTTTGACTCAACCCCAACACCCCTAAGACTATTTTGACACACAACTCCGCTTTTCTCAAAAACCACAGAGTTACAACTTTTGAGGACCGTTAGGTCTGCTCCCCAACAGGCCCCTAAGACTCACCAGTGTCCCGTCCCGGGACACTCTACTGCTAGTCTCGTGGGAGAAACTTGTTGGCGAGGATAATAAACTGCTTGTTGAGGCCACGCATGATATCATCGGCTACTTTCTCCTTCTCCACCAACTCCTCCAATGCTGCTACTGATGCTTCGCTGGCCTTTTCCTGTGCAAATGCATTGTACTCCTTTAGAAATTTTAATTGGATGTCCACAGCAGTACTCAACTCCAAGGCCTTGTTGACAAGGGGCTGCATAGAATTTTCCAGCAATGTTGCTTTCGCTCTGCATGACTCAATTTCCTATTGGAGCTCCTTGCTTTGCTTTACCTTGAGCATCTTCTGCATAGGAGGCTGAGTCTTAATTTTCTCCTTCACTACATCCAGCTCTGTCTGCCGCTGCTTGATGCTTTCTTGCAGCTTTTCTACTTTTGGATTGTCCTGTAGGTTGGCCCAGGCATCGACGGTTTCCTCTAGCAGTTTTGTTGTGCTGCTCGCAAGATCTGAAATCTTCATCGCTAAGGCCTTAATATCTCTGCAGCGCTACTCCCTGACCTCTGGTGGGCTCTTCGGAGTGATGCAAAGTTGAAGCTCCGCAATCTGAGCCTCATGTTCTGCTTTTAGCTTTTCAATCTCACTGCAAGACTATTGTGCATAGTCTTTCACTTAGCGATTCTTTGCTCTGGTTCTTCCTCAGCCTGAATGTCGAAGTCAGGAAGACTCCGACACACCTCATCCAATACTCGCACCAGTGTATCCTGCTTACATTCTGCATCCTTCTTCCTCTGCTCTACTTCGTCGAACTACGCTGCAAGCCTCTCACTCCACTTCATGGTAGTTTCCAACTGGATTTGTGAGTAGTTGTATTGTGCTTGGATCTCCTTCATGATTGCTATTTGACAGAGATGTAGCTCCGTCATAGACATGTTAGTGTAATCTATTCTAACTGTCATGCTCATCTCCGAGCGAGATGCTGCGTCAGTTAATATGAGGGCTGCACTTGACACTTGTCCTCTATTATCCCTGGCTGGCCATTGCCTTGCATCTGGCTGCGCACTTACTGGGGCTTTGCTTGCTACAGCACTAGTCGCTAATTTTTCTGCTAACTTCTTCAGCTCTGAGATTCGCTGCGATACGCCAATGAGGGCATCGAGATGTGTGGCTGCAAATTGTTGCCACTTGTTAGTTCATACCTCTGTAGACTTTGTCAGAGCTTGATCAAGCTCTTCCATCGTCACGGCAGGTTCTTCGACAATATTTTTTCCCTTTGACGCCTTCGCTTTCTTTCTGTATTGAGGCTTGGTCACTTCCTCTGCTTCTGGAAACTTGCGCTTATCTGGTCGATTGGGGTCTAAGACGGTTTTGACCTAATCTTCTTCTTATTCTTCATCTCCACCATCTCCACCCTGGTCGCTTTCACTCTGCTGCGACTCACTCTATTCTGTATTGTCCTCTGGTGGGTCTTGCTACTGCGTCTGACTAGGGCCTGCGCCCACATTGGTAACTTGAGGTACTGGAATGCTGGGTTTTGTCCCTACATCCTTCAACCATTCAACCGGCCACTACTGAACTGTCGCGAAGATGTCTTCTTTGGTTACTACGTATGGTAACTTAAACCATTTATGCTTTTTATCTGTGCGGGCCTAGATGAAGATATGATGTATGTCGGCCCTGAAGTTGGATGCTCCATCATACTGAGAGAATAGCTCATTGGTGAGCCACGGTGTTTGCAGGATCTCATAGGATATGCTCATGGCATAAAAGGCGAACACACAGTTCATCATCTGCTGGGATGTTTTGTCCTGTGACACCCAAAGAGATGCGTACCTTGCTGCACCAGGCATGCTTGGAGGCACATCAATAAACTGCGCCTCGGTAGGTTCTTTCGACCTGACCAGTGCAATAAGCACTATCAGCCATGAATAGTGAAATGGTATACCTTTCTCCTGCACGTCGCAGGCATATTCAAGGAATTCCTTAGCAATGTATGCTGCCCAGTTGTAACTGTAGCCTTCCGCACAGTTGGTAGCAATACTGACAATCGGGGCAGGTACTTCGTTTGGTCTGCACTTCTTCATTATCTTGCATGCTAAGAGCTCTGCAGTGAATCGAATGTTTTGATGCTGAATGGTCGAGATTTGATACCCTCACTTTCCTTTTGTGAGCCTGAAGCGTTCCTTCATACTGTGTGCTAGCTTCGCGTCTTCATGTTTTCCCATAAACTCAATGCTACGATTAGGCCCTTCCTTCGGCAGGCCCGTAATCCGATGAATGAGTTCTCCATTGATGGTGATTTTCTGGTTTCTGATCCATAGGTACCCATCATGAACCAACGCCAATAATTGCTTGACCACCACGGTCACCTGTGTGCTGCGACCGAAGTGGGGAACATTGAGCATATTCAACAAACCAGCTTTGTCCAAGCTAGCAGCCCACTGTTTCACTTCTAATAATTTCGCTCCAGTCTCTAGATAGTAGATAGAGTGCAAATATGTCCCAGGTGCGAACTGTGGAAATTTCCCATGGTCATTTGTATTGTGGTCAAGATACTTGAGTCGGTCTACTTTCCCTGTCATTGTCCCAACCAACTGCACATCCGGTGGCAGCGAAGGGGCGCGTAATGTGAACTTCTTCATCCGCCGAGGTAGCTGAACTCCTAGTCGAACTAGTGAAAGATATGGTGGACGTTGTGGTGCAATGTTCTCATCCCCTTCAGGTGGGACCTCTGCTGACCCAGACGGATTCATCTCGAGATCCTCCAGTGTTTTCCCTGATTACTTGTTCCTATCTTCATTCTGCTTAGAACGAACTTCAGGATTAATCTTTTTCTGGGTAGATTGTTTCTGCATTGGCTGAGTCGGTGTTGGGGGAGTCTCTTTGTGGGGTGCAGAGGTAGGTGGGTGGCTTAAAAGGTTCTGCAGGCCCGTCTGTTCAAATTCTCTTAACAGTTCCTGAAGTTCGCGATCAGCTGACATGGATTCAATTGTAAGAATCAAGGAAATGCGAAATGTGGGTTCCATAGGAATGGGTGTCTTCTTATAGAATCCATCAAACAAATCCGCCATAACTATGCATTGAATACACCAAATTTGACAGAAATCTTGTCCAAACGGCGCTAGATTTCCCAGGATCTCATTATTATAGGTAGTTAATGTATTTAATGTACCAGCGCCTCCGAATTTGGTTTTTTTCAATAGTCAAATTTTAAGCTCTGACACACCTTTCTTCTTTGGCATAGGAACAATAGGGACCTTCGACACATCCTTATACCACAACAAAATTTCTTTGACAGCCTTGTTGATTCCTGCAACGCGTAGCTTATCTAGTTACATCCTAGATTTTTCTTTATATTTAGGGTTCATCCTATAAGGGCGTTATTTCATAGGCTTTGCATTAGGTTTCAAATGGATTTTTATCACTCCTATATCACCAAGGATACCTTTCATTTCTGAGAACTTCGTCGGAAAAAGGTCCTGAGACTCATGGAGAAGTTGGGTCACTTTGCTCACCATTTCTTCATCCCAATAATCTCCACTGGTAGCGTACTTGGGCTATTCTTCTGAGCCAATGTTTACTTGCCTTGTCTTCAAGGGCTGAGTTACTTCAGGTCCTTCGACCGCCAGTCCATGTACTTCACAATGCCCTTCTGACTCAGGAATGTTAATGTTGTGCGGGTCATCATCCTCATCAATTGTGAGGTTATAACATTCTATTGCATCAGCTTCTTGTTCCTTCCAATTAGGTTGGTACTCAGCTATTTCTTTATCATCAAACACCTTAGTATGGATCAACCTAATAGTTGCGTCCAAAGCAGGACAAACCTTATTAATAGAAAATGTCAGCACAAAACTATCAACAAGACTATCCCAACTTACAGTACCATGGTGAAGCTCCACCTCTGCATACTAGTTCTTGGCTACAA
Source organism: Pseudotsuga menziesii (assembly GCA_001517045.1). Lineage (NCBI taxonomy): Eukaryota > Viridiplantae > Streptophyta > Pinopsida > Pinales > Pinaceae > Pseudotsuga > Pseudotsuga menziesii. The sequence continues at coordinate 155,475 of LPNX010165689.1, forward strand.
GTTCCAGAGTGTGCACAAAACCATGTACCCATTCTTCCCGAGGTACATGCTTCCATGCTTCATAGCAGTGCTTCAAATGTTCCTGAGGGCTAGTCTTACCATTAAATCTACTTCGTACCTCCTGAGATCGATCCCTGAATCTCAGGCGAAGGTAATTTTGACAAGCTTCCCAAGTATGAATGTACTTTTTATGACCATTCCACCATCTAGCAGCTGTGGCTCTAAATACTGAATCTAGAGTCTCCATTTTCTGTGAATCTAGTACCTACTCTGAAAATTGCAAAATAAAATCTTTAGGGTCTGTCAAGCCATCAAAAATAGGTAAGACTCTTGTCTGTGAACCAAGCCATCTGAGAGACTTGGTAATTCTTTCACATCGATGTCCATGTAGTTCATAAAGTCTATTCTGCCAATTCTCTAAGCCTTCATCTGAATCAGTCATGCAAGAACTATTCCAATCCATTATACCTTCAGTAGTAGGGTTAACATAATATTCTTCTTTAGCTGTGATGTTGTAGATATGATTCAAAACATCTTGACCATCATCTCTAACTGGTTCTGTGTACCTTTCTCCTTGAGAAGGGTCCAAGGGTACTATAACTCTCAAGCCTTTCCCTTCAAAAGTCATCTGCCTATTCTTAAGGTTGATTACTGCAGAGTTCTCTATTTCCCATTCAATTCCTAGCAATGCTGGATAGGGGTTGCTATCATCAATTATTTCAATGACTTCAAAATCTGCTAAGGTCTGACTCCATCAATGTCTACTGGGACACTAGAGAATCTTCCTAGGGGCACAATCTTCTGCTGATTGGCTAATCTCAACTGTATGGGGGATCAGTCAAGGGTAGGTTTTCCCATTTGTTCCCATGTCTGCTTAGTTAAGACATTTACTTCTGATCCCAAGTCTAGAATGATGTCAGTCATGTCATACTCTCCTATCTGAGCATGCAATCTCATTTCTCTTCCAGTTCTTCTAACTCTATTAACAATTTTTTCTTTACCAGAGCTTCGTTGGGGTTCGCAAGAAGCAATAACTTTCTGTAACTCATTTAAAGCATTCTGATTCCTTAAGAGCTTCATACAACTCTGTAAGAACGATGATAGTGTACTTACTTTATCCGTCGAAGCTTCTTGAGATTGTAACTGCTATGGATGCTGTTGCGCAGGTGCTACTGATGTGCTCAGATCAGCAAAGTCCTTTTTGGCTTCCATAAATGTTTCTTTTTCTCTTCCCACATCAAATGCTAGAATTTTCTCTGGGGTCTTGCGGACCCAAGCCTCGTCAGGCTATTTTTCCTTAGTTTGTACTTGTGTCATAGCTCCACTCCTGGTAACAACATTAATGGCTGGGATAGGTATTTGCTCCACAAAAATCATCTGAATGTTCTGAGTAGGAGGGGAATTTCTTTCTTGTATCTTAGCTATCAATTGCGGGCATTTCTCAATCACATGATCTACCGCTCTGCAATATAGACATGTCATAGTTGGGTTCCGACAGTCTCTAGCTACATCCCCTTCCTGATTACAGTTATAGCAAACAACCTAGCCTCGACCTCTTCTAGCCATACCACCATGAGCACGACCTCCAAAAGTACCTCTACCTCTGTGGTAACCATATCCATCATTTCCTTGTGCATCATTTTGTACCCTATAAGCATCATAGGTACGCTCTCTCATGAGGTCAAAGCTACGACATTCCTCTTCGTTGTGTTCTACTGACTTACAGAACTTGCAATAAGGATTCTTAGGTACCTGGACATATCGCTGCAGCAGATAGCAGTCCTCAGGTTGATGCTGACTAGTTGTTCTACATATCTCACAATATAAAACATTAGGGTTAAATGGGTTTGGCGCACCAGTATTCAGGTAATTTCTTAACGCATGACATTGTTCCTTGTCATGACCTTCTATCCTACATCGTGTACACCAAACCTCTTCATGAGTAGACTTCCCCTTTTTCATGTCACGAAGCTCCAAGGCCATTTCTGCCAACTGCGCTTGTATTTGGGCTATGCCAGAATTATCTTCGACATGAGTTGTTTCCATTTTCATGGCAATCTCCAAATCTTCTTGCTGATCAGCAACCTTCTATTGCATGAGTGGAGTTCTGATATGGGGTAACAATGCTGCTATGAACCATTCTTTATGTTGCACTGGTCCAATAGTGAAACTTACTTGATCCAATAGAACCTTAAACCTCTGATCAAAGTCCCAAACTGATTCACCTTGCCTCTGCTAAATTTATTTTAACTCCGTTATACATTGTGATTCTGATTTAGGCTTCTTGAACTCTTTAATAATTGTTGTCTTAATATCAGCCAGGACATGGTTCTAAGTGCTGGAGAACTTCATGAACCAGGTCAAAGCGCGGTCTCTAAAATAAGTGACCAACTGTGCTCTTCGTATATCTTGATCCATAATGTTTTTGGCAATCCAAACCGCTTCGCATAAGAACCAAAACTATTCTGGATCCTCTGATCCAGTTCCTTTGAACACTGGGAGTTTGATATCATCTGCCATATGGGCCATAGCGGATCTACGAGGGGGAGAACTTATAGGGGTAGACAGACCTGCGACAGGAATACTCGAGCTAGGGTTATTTTCAGATTGTGATGAGTTCTCAGGGGTAACAGATCTGCGCTGCAGAGTTCTAGGAGGGTTTCTAACAAAAGGGGTTTCTTCAGATTCCTGGTCTTCTGGACTTAATGGAGTATACTCTGTATTCTAGCCTAGGGTATCGGATTCAATACTTTTCCTGTATCTTTTACCGCTTCGCAGCAAACCACTTTCCTCATCGAAGTCTCTTTTGCTTCCAATCATAGGTTAGTAAAAATAAATCTAGCAATCTGATTCTATAAGTAAGATACCTTTCTCAGCCAAGAGCATTTTAATTTGTAGACTAAATGAATTTAGGTACTTACCCCTTGGTCCTTTGAAAAAATGTCTTTCAGCTTCGCTAAAAGAGGTACTTGTGTCAATGGCAAACTCTGTCACGAATGCTTCAAGTGTTCGCGTTGTCCAGAAATCAACAGCTCGTGATATCGCGTTGTTCACTCTTTTCAATATGTGAATTCTTGCGGGGGTCCAATCAGGAAACTGATCTTCCTTGAAGTTGTTCTTTCTTTCTGTCAACCTAGATAACCACTGGTGCAATTCTATGTGAATACTACCAAATAAAATTTCATAAATATCAGTAAAAACATACCTTTGCAAAATTTCAGATAAGTCTCTTCAATCCAATCACCGATTTCTTTTGCTGAGGGCCTCCAAAACATAGCCCTTTAGGTACGACGAAGATCCCTCTTCAAGCATATCTGTTCAACCTGCAACAGAACCAATTTGTTGGGCTATAGGGAAGACCTGGGGTTTATACTTTAACTTCGCACCAACAAAAGACCCACAGTGTTGGCCCTTTCGGCAACAACCTGCGAACAGGTTGCAGTCTCACCCGAAACAGCTATGGGGTGCCACAGAATCAGGTTTCTACAAGCAAAAGAGGGATATTACTGTACCTTTAGTATTATCAACAATTATTTATACAAAGTAAAGCTTAGACATTCACTAAAATAGCTTCGCAGTTAGATAAATAACGTTACTTGTTTAACCCTTAACTAGGAATTCACAGCGAAGTTACTATTCAACAGTTATCTTATTTTATCATTCATATACTTATCAACAGCATAAAAACATCACAAAAAAAAATAACACAACACAATATTTAACGTGGTTCACCCCCAGGGTAGGGGCTACGTCCACAGAACTGCTTTTATTCAACTCTTTACAAAATAACAGTTCTGATCTGTGCACTCAGTTGCATATCCTTCCTTCAAACCTAACTGTGCACTCAGCTGTAGTTCCTTTCTTACAAACTCTAAGATGCGCACTTATCTACAGTTTCTTTCCTTACAAAACCCTCTACGCACAAAACTACAGAGGTCATCCACGCACACAGCTGGGACTAGACCTTAAAACCCAAAAACAGATCTAACTTCTTCACATCATATGATCCTCATGTCATTAGATACCCTTAACATCTTTACATGAGTGCCTATTTATACAAGTGCATCCTTACAAAATCATGGGCTTATACCCGAAATTTATGGAAAATTACAAAAAAGAGGGCTTTGACTCAACCCCAACACCCCTTAGACTATTTTGATGCACAACTCCGCTTTTCTCAAAAACTGTGGAGTTACGACTTTTGAGGATAGTTAGGTCCGCGCCCCAATAGTAGAGTGTCCCAGGACGAGACACTTGTGAGTCTTAGGGGCCTTTTGGGGCTCGACCTTCAAGGTCCTTAATTTTGGAAACTCTGCGGTTTAGGTGCAAAGCTTGTAAGCGGAGTTGCGGTCCAAAATAGTCTTAGGGGTTTTGGGGTTGGGTCGAAGCCCCTCTTTTTGTAAATGACCCATGGTTTAAACCCAGGGGTTTTTTTTTTTTGGAGCCCATGGTTTAAGCCCATGGTTTTGTAATAGTGCACTTGTATAAATAGGAACTTATGTGAAGAGGCTAATGCCTATTTTAGGGTTTTGTAAGAAAGGTTCTACAGCCGAGTGCACAGATCTGCAACTAAGTGCACAGCTTTGGGTGATTGAAGAGATCTGCAGTTGAGTGCGCAGATCAGAACTGTATGTTTGTAAAGAGTTGAATATAAACACAGTTCTGTGGATGTAGCCCCTACACTGGGGGTGAACCACGTATATCTTGTGTTGTGGTGGTTCTTTTATGTTGTTTCTGTTAAGTTTTTATGCATTTGATAATTAGGTGAATGATAAGTAAGATATATTGCTAAGTACTAACTTCGTTGTGAACTCCCAGTTAAGGGTTAAGCAAGAACTGTCTTTTATCTAAACCGTGAAGCTATTTAAGTGAATGTCGAAGCTATTTATTGTATAATTATTATTTGTTAAGACTAAAGGTACAGTAATATCCCTCTTGTGCCTGCAGAAACCTGATTCTACGGCACCCCATAGCTGTTTCGGGTGAGACTGCAACATGTTCGCAGGTTGCTGCCAAAAGGGCCAACACTGTGGGTCAGTTTGTTGGTATGAGATAAAAGTATAAGAACCTGGGTCTACCCTAAGCACCAACATGGTGAACATTTGAAGAACTAGGGACAGAGGACGAAGGGATCTATGTAATTATGTACGTGCTATTCCTTATAGTCACTCATCTTGGAACTGGTATCCTAATAGGATCACTAACCCTAGACCTAGGAGGAATATGTGATATGGCTTCCACCGCCGGGGTGGAAGGTGCAATGTGACTTGTGCTCCCAAACCTCTCCGCATGGTAAGGAATGAGAGTTCCCCCAGGCATAGTGTTAGGCTCAAACTCATATTCGACATGGAATTCCAAATCATGTGTGGGAAAACCAGACATACCATAACTACCATAACTAGTGCTCGTGGGTTCAAAATGAATCTCATCATCCTCCGGCATTCCATACTGGCGATGCGTCAATGGGGAATCAACCCTAGAGTAAGTAGGTCTATCATGAAAGGTTCCTATCTCAGAAATCACTGGAACTAACTCAGTCAAGTTGGGTGAAGGATCATAGTTAGGAGTAAACTCCCCATCTTCCACATGAATGGGAGAAGGTGGTTCAAGAATATCTTCTATATGGTCTCCCATGGTCTGTGAATCAATGTGTGAATTAGTCCACCTAGACTATGTATTTCTCTCTCCCAAAGGAGGAGGAGATGTAGAAGGCAGAAGTCCTGCTAAATGACGAGAATGGTGAGGAGCCGCACCCAAATCCACAATGACTCAAAAACTATAAGAGACTCTCTATCTACACAAACCCTGGGCAAGCTATTGTGCACAGAGAAATCACCAAGAAAATATAAATCCAAACACAAGCAATCAAGGGTAGGATAAGTGAGCTCCCGAATGAAGTAGGTATGTCTCGCCTAGGAGAGGCTTGAGACTCCCATACACAACAAGCAGAGGTATGTAGCCAATTATTGTGGTCCTCAGCTTCAACGCGTAAAGCGACTGTGCTGTCCGACCCCAACTTGGTCGGGACACCTACAGAATAACCCCTACAAAGTACCCCCTCTATATCCTAGGTAAGGTCACTAAGGTCACCTCAATATAATCAATGCTCAGGGGGACAGTCGCAGGCGGGATTGACCGTATGGGCAAGGTAGCAAAGCCCGAAACTCTCGAAAGAGCCCCCAGATATGAATACAATCCTGGAAATATATTCGGTGCTACTCAGTTATGACTAGGAGTCATCCTAATCAATAACCACTCACACTGCCTCGTGCTTAACTCCCTTTTGAGAGGAGGATCCTGAGAAACACTAGTTATACCAAGGAATTTCACACACTCACCTCGATAGACACATACATGTTGTTGTTTAGTGGTCTTGGAGAATTAACTCACAATGAACTATTCCAAGACCCTAAAACCTAATCTTGTTGGTGAACCCTATCAAATAAAATAGTGTAGTTCAATTTAATTAAGCGTTCATTTTAATTGGCTTTATTACTCAAAAGAGGTATATGGCTGGCAACTAATGGACTTATGACACAGCATGAAGTAAAATGCACACCTAAGAATCAATGCAAATGCATTGTGTCCATGAAAAATAGGGTATGCTACTACGTGAAACGTGTTAGAATAATCAACCCATAGTTAGCTACCTTAGACATTAATTAATCAAATTTTTGTCTTATTTGCCTAGTTTCCATATTCCAACTTATGCAAGTTGTCCTCCAAACATCCATAGTTGTAAAAATTGCTAAATTTGATTCATGGAGTGCTTGGGAAACCCCTTGGAATCAAATCTACTTTATTCCTGGCCTCCCTAGTGCATGTCTGCTTTTTCTGCTTTATTGCCTGCTTTTTCCGAGTTTTAAGGCAATTGGGAAAGTTTGACTAGGTGAAGTTAACTTGTTTTTTGTCCTCAACGTCCTCCACTCTTTTCTCCTATGAAAATCATGTATGATTTGTCCTTCCACCATCTATTATCTTGCCTAATTGATTTTTCCAATTCGTGAGCTCCTAGACAGATTTGGAAAGTGCTTTATGCACCTATGGGGGATTTGCTTAGATTTAGTAAGCCTGCTTTTGACTAAATTCAAATGGAATCCTTATGCATTCAAATATGTCATGTAATTAATTATTGTGGCAACGTATGACTTCACGAGGTTGTCTATTGTACACTTATTCAATACAGATTAGTGTTCTGCTCCATATTCAGTCTCCTTTTGTGAGTAATTTGCATGTGTAATTGGCAATTGTTGTGAGTGTAATTGTTTTAACACCTAGGTTCAATTTCCACATGGTATCAGAGCATTTGTATATTGATTTATCTCCTTCCAATTTTTATTGCAGGTTTGACAACATTTACTGGGAGCATTCTGCTGACTGAAGGGACAATTTCTGAGCTATGGATCAATCTCAGAAGATCATCTTGACTCCATTTAACTTCTTTGAATGGAAAGCAGAGATGGATATACTATTGAGATTGAAAGGCCTCTACAGAGTGACTATGGCAATAGAAGAAGAGCCCAATGCAGCTACAAAAAAGATTAAATGGCACAACAGGAGGGATGAGGCCTATGGTCTCATGTGTCTAAGCATATCCAGAGACCTCCTTTTCCATATTGATAGATTAACATCACCGAATGAAGTATGGGAGAATATTGTTGATATTTTTGGTAAGATAGATGAGATGAAGGGACATCAAATTAAAAATTTATTGATCTCCCTGGGTCCCAACAGCTTTGAATCCCTGCAACTCTATTTTTCCAAGTTCAAAGCACTTGTTTTGCAGCTAAAACAATGTGGGATCGAAAAGAAGGATGAACAACTGATTTTGGCCATACTCTAGAAGCTTGGCCCTGAATATTTAGTGTTTGTATCAACCTTCTATGCCACAAAGTTGACAGCTTGAGCCTGGAAAATGCCTAGCCTTGCAGATTTCATGGAATCTCTCACACAAGAACAAGATACACTGATGATGATGGGAAACATCAAACCTTCCAAAGACCAAGCTCTGGTTGTTGGAGATTCAAGGGTGGATTCAAAAAGAAAGAAGAAATCTAAAAATCCACCTGAGCAAAAGAGAGACAAGAACAAGTCTCTAGAGGATCCTCAAGGTTCTAAGAAGAACCCCCAGAAGAAGAAGAACAAAGGAGAAATGAGTAAGTGTGCATACTACAGTAAGGGAAATCATTCTGAAAGCTCCTGCATGAAGAAGCAAATAGACATGCTGACCCAACTCCTAGAGAAGAATGGCATCTCCCTTCCAAACAGCTCAAAGAAGAGGGAAGGATGATCAAATTCAGAAGACAAAGAGAGAGTTCATGCATTGGTTTCTAGCACATCAATCTCACCTAGTTTCATCATTGATTCTGGACCTTCAAGACATATGGTTTTGACCAAGGAGGCATTCGCCTCACTTGACATGTTGAAAGGTCCACCAATTGTACTGGGAGATGACTCTCTCACTGAAAGTTTGGTCAAAGGGAGGATTGATCTTGACCATGGTAAGTTCAGAAATGTGTTGTATGTTCCAAGTCTTGCCTCTAACCTCTTATCAGTGTATCAAATGACCCACATAGGGTCTCCAAAGAAAGTCATATTCTCCCCTGATTAAGTTGAGATCACAGAGATCTCAAGTGGTAAAGTCATTGCAAAAGAAGTTGCAAATCACACTTCGAAGGTATACATGTTCTCACACTTCCTACCCTACTCAAACCCCTATGCTCTTCTGATTCATGCTAATGAGGCAAGCAAGCTTTGGCATGAAATATTTGGCCACCTAAATTACAAGTATCTTTCTGATCTTAGTGAAAAAGAAATGGTCATAGGGTTACCAAAGATTAAGTTTTCCAAAAGAGTCTGTCAAGGTTCCATCTTAGGAAAACACCGAGAGCATAAATTTGAGAAAGCTAGTCATGAGAGAACCTATGCACCTCTTGAGTTGATCCACAGTGATGTTGTTGGCCCATTTCCTCATATTTCAATGATTCAGGCCAAATATTCATTGACATTCATAGATGAATTTTCCAGGTATTGCTGGGTTTACTTCCTGAAACACAAGTCTGAAGTTTTTGGCCTCTTCAAAGTCTTTAAGGATTTGGTTGAAAACCATTCTAGGAGGAAACCATGCTAGCATTCTATCCCTTACACACCACAGCAGAATGGTGTTGCTGAGAGGAAGAACAGATCACTGAAAGAGATGGCAACCCGCATGATGGAGGCTAAGACTTTGCCACCAAATTTTAGGGCCGAAGCTATAAACTATGCAGCCTATATATAGAATAGGGTGCCTCATAAACAACTTGATGGTATGACTCCTTTTGAAGCATGGAGTGCGCACAATCCAGATGTGACCCATTTCAGGATTTTTGGCTCGAGGGCTTGGGCTAGAATTCCAACAGAAAAGAGGAAGGATTTGCAGCCCCAAATCCAAGAGTGTCTATTTGTTGGGTACTCTGAAGATTCAAAAGGGTACAAGCTGATCAATTTGAGCACAAACAAAGACTTCATTGAAAGGTGTGTTTAGTTTCAAGAAGAACCCCTAGCAGCAGTGGAAGTTGGAGAATCCTCTTCACCACCAGAACCTATGAATGTAAGTGAAGAGATAGTTGAACATGTTGATTCTGATATGTCTGATAATGATGATTTAATTACAGATCCTAACAGTATTACAACACCAAAATGGGTAGCCAATACCATTCATGCAGCTGGAGAACTAGCTGGAAATCCTAATGATCCTAGGAGGACTAGATCTCAGTTTGAGAGTGCTCTGTGTATGAAAGATCCTATGTTTGCAGAGAAATGCTATCTGATGGTTGAATCAGACCCACAGACATATGAATATGCAGTAAATGATCCAAGATGGCAAGCAGCCATGAAAGAAGAGTTCAGCTCACTCCAGAAGAGCAACACTTGGGAGCTGGTTGATCTTCCCCTAGGGAGGAAGCTAGTTCAGTGTAAGTGGGTGTACAAAACCAGATTTTCTGCTAATGGTTCACCTATTAAGTAAAAGGATAGATTAGTATCCAAGGGATACTCACATGTAAATGGCATAGGCTACAATGAGACCTTTCCACTAGTGGCAAAGATGGACTCCATCAGGCTAGCCTTAGCCATTGCAGCTTCAAAGAAATGGGAGGTACACCACATAGATGTGAAGTGTGCAGCATCAAGTAATAAAGTATTTGCTACTAACCCATATCTTGTGTGCAGGCTAAAGAAGTCATTGTATGGGCTTAAGCAAGCCCCCAGGGCTTGGTATGCCAATATTGATATCTTTCTGCTATCATTGTATTTTGTTCGATGCAAATCAGATCCAAATGTCTATTTGAAGCTGATTCATGGTTCATTAATGATAATTTTTTTGTATGTTGATGACGTTCTCATTACAGGAAACTCAAAGGATGAAATTGCTTCCTTGAAGGATGCAATGAACCATGCCTTCTCAATGACAGATTTGGGCTTATTGAGCCAATTCTTGGGGCTCGAGATTACTCAAACCAAAGAAGGAATCAAAGTACATCAGTCCAAGTATGCCTTGGATTTTCTGAACAAATTCAATATGAATGACTGCAAGCCAAGCAAGACTCCTTTCCTTTCAGGAGTTAAGCTTGAAGAAGTTGATTCTTCACCTATGGTAAACAATACACTGTATAGTTAATTGATTGGATGTTTGTTGTATCTTACACATACTAGACCTGATATTTCTTATGCAATAAGTGTGGCTTCAAGATACATGGATCATCCTCATGAGATCCATTGGAGAGTAGCCAAAAGGATCCTTAACTTTGTTCAGGGAACAAGGACTCATGGGATCTTCTACAAAGCTAAATCTGATCTTGATTTGATTGGGTTTACTAACAGTGATTGGGTAGGTGATAGCACAGATCGAAAGTCAACATCAGGATATGTGTTCATGCTTGCAGAAGGGCCAATCAGCTGATCAAGCAAGAAACAGAGTGCCATTGCACTCCCATCTACAGAAGCATAGTACAGAGGAGTTGTAAATGCAGCAACTCAATGTTTACGGTTGTAGGGGTTACTTGGAGAGTGTGGCTTCGAATCAGAATAATCAACTACTACGTATTGTGATAATCAGAGTACCATTTGAATATGTAATGATCCAATTTAGAAGTAGAGAACCAAACACATTGAGATCCATATGCACTACATCAGACAGCTTGTGCATGATGGCACCATTCACCTACTCTTCTGCTCGTCTTCAGAACAAGTAGCATATATCTTCACCAAAGTTTTTTGTGAGAAGACATTCAGCAATCTCAAATTACTGTTGGGGATTTCTGATCATGCTATGAAGCATGAGTGATGACAATATTTCTAAATTTTGTTTTACTGTCCATGTTTAAGGGAGGATTTTTCCCAATGGGTTTTTTCCTCTTTCCTTGGTTAAATGGACATGGAGTATGTAAAGGGTGACTAAGCCTTGTTGCTAGGCCCTATAATTTTCTGATATTTTACTCATAAGTCAGGCTTAAGGGGGTTTTTTAGAATAATCAACCCATAGTTAGCTACCTTAGACATTAATTAATCAATTTTTTGTCTTATTTGCCTAGTTTCCATATTCCACCTTATGCAAGTTGTCCTCCACACATCCATAGTGGTCAAACTTGATAAATTTGAGTCATGGAGCACTTGGGAAACCTATTGGAATCAAATACTTTATTCCTGGCATCCCTAGCGCATGTCTTCTTTTTCTGCTTTATTGCCTGCTTTTTCTGAGTTTTAAGGCAATTGGGAAAGTTTGACTAGGTGAAGTTAACTTGTTTTTTTCCCTCAACATCCTCCACTCTTTTATCCTATGAAAAGCATGTATGATTTGACCTTGCACCATCTATTAGCTTGCCTAATTGATTTTTCCAATTCGTGAGCTCCTAGACAGATTTGGAAAGTGCTTTATGCACCTATGGGGGATTTGCTTAGATTTAGTAAGCCTGCTTTTGACTAAATTCGAATGGAATCCTTATGCATTCGAATCTCTCATGTAATTATTTATTGTGGTAGCCTATGACTTCACAGGTTTGGCTATTGTACACTTATTCAATACAAATTAGTGTTCTGCTCCATATTCAGTCTCCTTTTGTGAGTAATTTGCATGTGTAATTGGCAATTGTTGTGAGTGTAATTGTTCTAACACTTGGGTTCAATTTCCACAAAATGCACAATTTTTTTGAAATGATAAATGAAAGCTTTCCTATATGAAATCTTGACTAATACTCCAAAGCAAATCTAGTGCAAGTACTATGCAAAATGCAAGATGCAAGATGCAATGCATGATGATAAGAAAATATTTTTGGATTTTTTGAAATAAAAATGAGATATAAAAGCAAAAGAATGGCTCTAAAACCCACAGATTCTACAAGCACACTCAAGCAATACTCAAGAAAAGTACTAAGGTGAAAGGAATCTAATGCACTAATCTCAAAACAAAAAATAAAAAATGCAATGACAAGAACATTCTTTAAAAAAGAAATTTACCCTAAAAAAAATGTCTCTGGTCAAAAACAAATGTGTATACAGACTCTGGCAGTATCAAAGGAGACTCAGTAATCATCAAATATCACCCAGTAACCCTCCAACTTCCTCTAAAAGGAAAAACTAAGGGCTCACGTGACTGCTCACAGTAAACCCATGTGTGTACATGGAAATAACAGTGAAACCCACGTATATAGGCAACTGTGAGTTCAAAACTTGCGTACAGGAAGAAAGGTGCACAAAAATAAAGGAAAACAGACAAGCTGAGACAAATTTCACACCAATCAGACACTACTAGGAAAACATGCCCCCAAACCTGACACAGAAACAAGAGAAAAAAAGCAATTCAAATCCATTGAATGCCGATAGAAAACCCCCAAAGGACAACTACTAGGAACTCCCCAGCGAAGTCGCCAATTCTATTACGGGGAGAAATTCCTATGGCTTGGGGTACCACAACAGATAGCTTGACTCTAGAAATCAATCTTTTCCAATATGCAATAGAAATTAAATATCTAACACTAAAGGATCAGACCTCATACCTTATTCCGGATGGTTGAAGTAGATCCTTGTTGAGCTTTCCAACTTAAATCACTTCCTCAACAACAAGTAAACAAGACAATCATACTAAATATATTGGTGTTAGATCTATTCTACCATATATAATCAACAATGTATAAGCATTTGAAATCATCCATGGATAAAATATTCATTCAAACATACATTATTGGACAGGAAAAGATATTTCTATTAATATAAAATCAGAAATTACAATGGATACAACCTCTGTTGGCACGTCTACGAATTGGAGAAACTGAATCCCCCACTTGGGCCTCCACCACCTCAATCCTCCATCTCTCGATAGCAAGCTAACAAGCAAAAGGAAAGCTTGGGAAGAACACAAAAGTGCTCCAAGGGACAAAGGGATGTAGACTCAAGCACAAGTTTCGGCAACAATGGACTATAGTTTCTTTGCTC